>VBVR01001838.1:10675-26857 GCA_011638315.1 Tetramorium parvispinum | reverse complement strand
CAGTGATACTGTACATTTAATCGAATATCAACAATAATATGCCACGATTTAGATTCAAAGGCACATCTTAATTATCGAATATACTTATCACAAATGATTCCATAAGTTCTCAAAGCGTCGCGCCTTTGGTTCAAAGCCCTGGAAGCAGCTAGTGTCTCGCGACAGTTATTCTGTAATGAAACGACGGGAACAAACGGAACGCTGACACAAGCACCTCGACGGCAAGAATAGCCCTTCGTCCCGGCGCGTTTTCCACGACCCATCGTTGCGCCATTCACCAACACCAAGTCCAAGCCCGATGTGCTCAACGGGCTGGTGTTCATGCCCGCCAAGGTGTTCGCGCGAGTTTGCCAAGGCGTCTTGCAGCCAAGGCGCGCGTGTACGTGCCTACGTATGCACCGTCGGCGCGCCGCAGCCCTGGCTCAGCCACTTCTCAGACACCTCGGAATTAACGCGGTGATTTCGAGTACCTGGGGGAATTCTTCGGCCCCAGCGCTTTCCATCGCGTCTCCTTTAGCGGTAACGGCCGCACTGAAGGTTTATCGCCCTGTTGTTGCTTCGCTCCGCTCATGAATCGAAAGTGATTCTTGAATCGCGCTCTTCATATGACTATCATCATAAACTCACATTGTTTTATGTTTACTGTTTGCAAGAAGGATAACTTATTACAAGCTATAATAATTAACAGCTGCCTACATACTCTTACATCATATTCTTCATGGCTGGATTACTTCAAATTCGTCTCTGCACAAAATTTAACTAAATTTTCGATATCAAATTATATAGGAATTTATAGATATTTTTTTAATTTTTTAATAAAACAGATTGAAATTGTACTTATTGTTAGTAATTAATTAATATTAATATTCTTGTTTCTCAAGTATAATAATTTGTATAAATGTTATAATTTGCAAAAGTAATTTACACATAATTATTACATAAATGTATCTATGTAATATTTCTAGCTTTTCTAAATGTGTGGCATCATTATATCTTAAATTAGACATTTTTTTATTTTACAAATATGTATATATGTAAATATATATATATATTAAAATTTTGTATCTAAATATATATTAAATAAATATTGAGAAAGATATGATATATAAATTTATTGAATTATCTAGTTTCTCCCATACATATTTATATTAGGTAATCAATGTAAATTTATTGAGAGTTTACTCTAGTCTAGGTGAAATGTTGCAGCAACGTATTGCGCAGTGTTGTATATTATTCATGAAATATTATCGCGATGCTATCAACTTCACCAACACTACGTATGCAGCATATGCACATGCATATCCGAATGTGCACGAGAGTATGAATTGAAAATGGTCAATTACAGAAGTCACGGGACATTAAGCGGAGCCACGTATGATTATTTCAGTGTGAGCTACACGAGGATCTAAAATTTATAAAAGGAGATTTTACAGCAAGAAACGTCGAGAAAAATGACGCCAGATTTTCGGTGCCTGTAGAACGCGCTTGCTATGAATAATGTAAAATACTACGGAAACGGGCCGTTTATAAAATCCGCTTGGACGTCACCCCGTTACAATTGCGAAACGCGCTAAATAGCGTATACATCCAGGTATGTAGATAGCACGACCCGTGACATTATAATTAACAATGAAGTTATTAAGTTTTTCGTTGCTGTCGTCGCCTCGGACCGTAATGTTGCCATTTATACACATTATCGTACGTCGATCAACAAGTCATATTTCATGAATCCGCATTATTATTGCATAACATTATTACACGATTTATATGCAAATTAGGCGAATGCCGGTGCAATTCGTGCTATATGCTAAACTCACAGCAGTAACTGCAAACACGTTAATCCCACGCATCCACACACGTACACATGAAATATAATTTCCTACATTTACATTGCGCATACCGCCGCTTGCGGCTCCCGTATTAAATTCAGGAGACGTGTGTAGACATTTTCCTCCCGCCGTTTTCATGGGTTAACGTAGGCGAAATGTTAATTGGAACTCCATAAAAATTATGCGGGAATGAGTTACAGGCACGATATTAGTCTCCATAAAATTAACATCGCGCAGATTTAACTATTTAAATGTCCACATGTTAATGTGTATAATAAAAAAATGATTCAATACGTTTTATTCCTTGTTCTTAAGGAATTTTAATCATCCGATATGTACTTTGTTTGTCTATCTTTATAAATTTCTTTTGCATTTGAATATAAAATGTACTGAATTATTTTTTGTTATAATTTAAAATAAATAAACAACTGCATTGAATTGAGTGACTTGCATCCAAAAGAAAACCATTATCGACGTTTAATTCGTAAGGACAGAGAGAAGCGCGATGTTGGTTTTGCGCGAGCACAAAGGCTCAAATCCTAGACATACGCCGACATATGGAAGAAAAAGACATAGTGTGGCGAGTACAAGTGCACGTTGGCATCAACTTGTGCACGTAAAGGAATATATAATCTCCAGGATTTTTATCCGTCAGCCTATGATTCTTTATATATCCACATGTGATAGTACTTTTAACGAATATTCGAGAGTCATCGCTTTAAAACAAGCTCAAATAAACGCGGCGCTCGCTGCGAAGAGACGCATCATTATGATGTTTTTGTAGAGTTAAAGCTATATAGATAGGCAAATATCCGCAAAAGGATGAAATGAGATCACGATAAACAGGATCGAATATGATATCTAAGAGAACGATGAGATCGACGATAATGAGTTGGATATTGGATAGGCTCCAATAACGTTGCAATCATCTGATCTCCAAGATCGGACAAGGTACACGCCATCTTCGCCTAGAATGCAAACAACCGCGATGTTTGAAACGCATTAATACACGGGAGTTACCGACGTGAAGTGAAAAATGACGAAATTACGTGCGATATATTGGGAATGATAGTGCGAAGTAATGAGAACAAATGTAATTTATTCGATGAGTTATATACCATATGTATTCAGTGAACTAATTTTGTGTGAAAATGCATTGTGTATATAATATTAAGCCATGTCAATTTTTTCAGATTAATGCGTATCTCAATAACAGTATCGCTAGTAAAAATAAAGAATGAGATGCATGGATATATTATTTAATTTATAGCCTTAACATTAAATAAAAAAATTTCAATTGCTTTTAAATTTAAATTGACAAGCTATTTTTGTTTAATTTTATATAAAATAACTAATAATTAATTCTATGTACCTACCTAACGTATCAGCGACATATAATGGATTATAACAAATATTTATTTATCTTAATATGTAGGTATATGTAGCACAATCAATCCATTCACTACTGATTTTGTTCAATTTCTTTCTTCACAAATAATTATTTCTAGCTCAATCATTAGAAAATTAAACATATCTTAAGTTTGCTATACAAAGTGTAGCCTCCACAGTTTTATCAGTCGGAAACCAGGGATGGCCAAATAGAGGCTGACCGCGTCTTTTACTTCAGATTGACCCACTTTGAAACAGTGCGACCAATTCCCCTGCTTCGGCGTTATCGCTACCGCGAAGAGGGATTTGTTTGCCAGCCGATAACTTTTACAGACGAGACTCCATTTGGACCGCAACTAACTTTCCAATCGGTGTTTACCTTGATACGTGCACCCGTTCCCTCCTAGTACCCGACGAACTCGCCGCACCAGCCAACTTTCGAATTTCCTGCGGACGCAGGAAGTTCTTCGCAATTTTGAAGTTGTCGCTGACAATTGAGAGAGCGATTTCTATGGTGGATAAGTCGCGGGAACACGCCGGTGTTCGACCCAACGCAAACTACGCGAAGTGAATCCAGAATATAAAGCGTGTCCAAGAATGGATAATGGAAACGGTGCTGCATAAGTGAAACGCGAAGGAACTCTCTGAGCCGCTTTATATGCTGCTTTTATTAAGTAATAGCATGCGTTACGATACTCAATTTACGACGTTATTATGAAGAATTAAAATAACTTTTATCTATTTTCATTAATGTTTTATGATTTTATTCTTTTTTCTTCACATTATATATTATTAATTTTTAAAGTCCTAGAGCAGATGATTTCGATAACGAGTTTTATGCGGACAGTATTAAAATTTGTGTTATAAATATACCTTGATATTATTTATATATACGATAAAATATGTATACAATATTGATCAATGCTGATCAATTAGTGAAAAATATTATACAATTACATGAAGCATACGTACGTTCATCGATTTATTGATGTTCACAATCTAAAAAGAATGATTAATTTAGGTGACGAATATTGGAATAATAATCTCTCGATTTCATCTCTTTCTCTTCACTCATTAGTTAATTAAATAGAATTAGAATTAAGCAATATATATTTGAACTTATCATAGTTACATAATTTACATAAATTATAAAGAATACAATTAATTTGTAAATATTATTTTCATTGGTTAATTATGCGTTAATTCTAGTTACTTCGCAACTTTCTGTCCAAACAACGGGTTTCAGCAAAATTTCCAGTTAATTAAAACTTCGGGCTACATAATGGACTGTCAATTAAAGCGTGACGTTAATCCATTCGTGGTTGCGTGTTTTTTAGTTAGTAACCAGCGAGAGTTTTCCTTCGCAAAACAGAAAAGCCTCAGAAACATAAATTACTTCACGAATGTGTACTTGTAACTATTACTACGGTCTATATACCAGTCATCAAGGATTAATTACAGTAAACTTATAATTATGAACGAACTTGACTTAAGGCAAGATAGACAGCCAGCGAATCGCTGAAACCTTAGTTTATTCCAGCTGTTGATGCACAATCACTTGATGTGTCTGAGCATAAGATGGAAATTGCCAGTGCTGTTTATTAACATGTTGCACGATTAAATGAAACCTGCAATTTTTTCAGGACGAGACGTTCAGCAATCGTGCTTTAAGTTCGCTCAATCCGCACGAACTCAAATCCATTCACCGTCCGTGGCAACGTTAATCCATTCACGGGTTGCCATATACGAGCGAGAAGCGACATGCAGGCTCAATATTGCAAAATGCCGGTGGATAACACTCGAAGCGATATTGACCGGTCCTCCAGCGACGATACGTGGCGAAACGACTGTTCGGCAGCGGCCGGAATGAAAATTTCAGAAGCGGATGCGCACGGTGACACAATAGGGACCAAGGTACGCGAAGAAGAAAAAGAATGAGAGAACGATTCGCCGTGCACTCGTGAGCCAGCGGTATCTACGAAAAAGAGATAGAAAGGGAATCGCGAAATAGGAACAAAATATGCGAGACGAAAAGAGGCAGTTAACCGATGTATTCGTGAAATCCGCAACCGTCTATCTCCTTCGCATTTTTCCGCATCGAACATTGCTTTATTCCATAAATTAATGTCGCTGACAATTTTTTAAATTGGCGGGCAATAGTTTACAAGAATTAATAACAGTACACCCAAAAAAGTATTTTACGTTCAAAGTGATTTTTCCTATAATCTTATATTCTAAGCTCCCTTTTTTTACAGCAAACATATTCCTCTTTCAATAAAGTAAAAAATACTTTTTTCTCTCTTAATTATTCTTGTTTATAGTATTTCTCTCTTGATTTTAGAGGAATCCTTTTGAGATCAATATAAGAGTAAAATCCTTTAAGATTTAGAGGATTCCACGTATATAAAAATTATTTTTTTTTTTGGTGTAGGTATACAATTTATAACAAAATTAATTTCGTATTATTTTTTACTGATATTCAAGTCTACATACATACTGAGAGCAAAATTATACGTTTCTTATTTTTTAAGTCTGATGAATTCCATTGATTTGATTTGATGCTTACTCCAAGCTCGGAATTTTAAATTGATAGGCAAATTACAGGCAGACGAAAAATTAAAACGCGTAAGATTTATTGAGTAAGATTTATTCAGATTATTGTATACAAAGAATTGACAATCGCGCGCGGAAATTTTCTGATTAAGAACTTTTATAATTTTCATCTGTTATACTCGGGGTAAACAATTTGGGAGTAAGTAAATAAGAAGTAAACAAGTTGAGAAAACAAACATCAAGACCGATATTGTATTCCTATGAAATATTTAACACTATGCATAGAATGGTTTTTAAACGGATATATTTTCTTGTATTTAATTACCTTATAATTAAAAATTATGCGAGCAATATGCGCTGAATTTCGTCGATTTGACGCTGTACATTGCACCGAGCTTGGAATTTCAAGTTGATTTTAAGTTTAAAACATGCAAATGTCTATTTGTCCAAATAAATAAAGAAAGAATAATAGTTTTAAAAAAATATATTTTTTACGGATTAAAGATCAGCAGTATATTGCAAAATAACAAATATGATTAAATTCATTGTATCGCTGACTCTACGCGGGATATATATACTCTTCGTTTCTCGTGAGCGTAACAAACTGTCCGCGGGTTATTCGTGTCGGGAAATTCGCGGTGCATCGAATAGAGCGTGAGACGACTTGCCTGACGAAGCTTGCTTGGTCGCAGTTTAAAGTTTAATGAATAATAAGCGAGTGTGAGATACAAGCTGTTGAGAGATCCTATCGGTACCACTGTCAACATCCAACTAATATCACGTACAACGTGAC
The DNA here is from genome assembly GCA_011638315.1 of Tetramorium parvispinum. NCBI lineage: Eukaryota > Metazoa > Arthropoda > Insecta > Hymenoptera > Formicidae > Tetramorium > Tetramorium parvispinum. The sequence goes on along the minus strand of VBVR01001838.1, from coordinate 20,293 downwards.
GGGTTAATTGGAACGAGCTCCAGGCTGTAAGGAGTATTTTGTGGGACCTAAATCGCGTTCTCACAGTGGCCGGTAACTTCCGGCACCGTGCATCTCCAGCAGGGATCCGGAGCTTCCGTTTTCCACCCGCTTTACTGGTACGGGCGCATGGTAACCGACGGTCCAAAAGAAGAAAGAACGCGCCGCATGACTTGAGGGAATAGAACGGCGGCATTTAGATTTTGTTTTCGTCGTGTGATTTATGCTGCTCGCGTGCGACTTCTTACCGCGCTGTATATCGGTTTTCCTCCCGTTGCGACGATGCATCATCGCTATGCGTTGAACGTAAGTAGACATTTGGCGGAAAGCGAGATCTTGTTTATCCGAGACAGTCATTGTTATTTCAACACGCAGACATATCGATCGCACATCGCGACGCATAATATCGCATTTGTTATGCCCGGGATATCCTTGCGCCTTTAATAAATTATGGAACCTTGCGTTGTTGTGTGCGGCGAAGAATGTCCGTAAAGTGATATTATGTCAAGCAATCTTCTGTAACATAATTAATATTAAAGCAAACAAATTATTAAAATTGTATCAATTATTCGAAAGTGATACGATACGAACATAAATGTACCTCGCTTGTTAATGGCTGAATCGTCCGTGTACTGTGATTGTGGATAGTAAATATTAAGGCGCGGTCTGAGCCTGGTAAATTGGCAGACGGTTCCCAAATTGATAGATTATGATTAATCGCGTATCGATCCGAAACTAACTAGCGACGGATTTTTCAAGGTATTCGTCGCGTCAACGCGCTAGATGCGAGATAAAGAAGGAAAGCGTTATTGAAAATGATGAACGATGTTTGCTGCGCGAAGGGTGGTTTTTGCGGTCGCCATAGATCCGAAGCATACGGGGAATTATTATAGCCACGTGGACTGCAAACGCGGCTGATACAATCATCGTCTTGTTCTACTTGCCAATCTCTTCCAAATCGTCAAGAATAAATGAGTGAATGAGACGTGTAACGTAGAAATTTCTTTAAGATAACAAATGACTGTTTCTTTTAGAAACGCCAAAATATTAATTGTAATTATATTTTATAGCGCAATGTTTTCTCACGCAATGTTATCAACTCTTGATGGAATAATTTAGCAAATAAGTATCTATTTGCATTACCATTCTTTCTAAAATTTTAATACACGTGGAAAGATGTGTCGCAAGGGTAAATTAATAAATACATTTTGGGTCTTTCGTCACGGACATGTATCAGCGGCAAGAAAGTAGGAATCCGTGTTTCAGTTACGCGTATTACAGACACGACTATTCTTCCGAGATTAAGTACTAATAAAAACGGAGATGAGACGGTGAGCTGGTGTAATAATCAAGCGAGATTAAAACTTTTATATCCTATGGCGAATAATTATAAAAGATGAAATGCGCTTTTGTATGCGGAGATTACCGAGCGATAGAGACGTTTATTTGTTCAATCCACTTTAAGACACCGGTTTACCTAAATTCTAGTTTCTTCTTTAACAAACCACCGGCGTTCGGTGCGCGAGACGATTGCATAATGCCGACGCATGCTTCGAAGCGTTAAATTTTCTTCGCGGCTGATTCGCAAACGCCGCGAATAAATGCGCGCAAGATATATCGTCCAAACTCTTTCGCGGTGCTAATGGCTTTAACGCAATCTATGTAAATCATAATATAAACTGGTTACGTTTTATTACGCGTCGTAACTTTCCTCATCGTAGATACCTGAATGAAGAAATGTAATTTATTACGCAGGATCGTAAATGTTAATGCGCATTTCTTCCTCACAGGCTTTTGATATCAGCGACGATGTGGAGTAAATGCGAAACATTGGAGCGTTTTATTAAGCGCATAATGCAAATTATACAATAACATTACATACATGCGTCGTTTTAATAAGCTACACTAATTTTTAATTTTATGAATTACTACTTATTAATCCTATAATTTTAAAGTCTTTCAAGAGGTAATATAATATATAGAGTGAAAGCGAGGAATATAAAACTGTAATTATTTTTACAAAATTAAAATTTAACACTTTTCATTAACATTCTGAAATATATTGTAATATAATTGCAACAGTATTATATATTTAATTGTAATGTTATATATAATATAATGTTTTAAATAATTTATTTAATACAGCAATTTCGAAAATTTAGTACATCTTTTGAAGAAGTCTACCTATATGACACTGTGTCTACCTGAAAAGACTTGAATTTTGACAATGAAAATTATCTCGCCTTTAATTTTCCGTGCGCGTACAATTTCTAATTTTGTGAAAATATTGGAGAAGAGCCATTGGATCATTAAGTAAGTACCAATCGTGCACTGCCAAGTGATTGGATGCCTGGCAAAAATAGAAAACGACGAGATTCGCTCTGTTCCCTATCGATCGGCCAGGTACACTGGCTAATGGCGAGAAAGTGGAAATCGTCGAATGCCTTTGCCGCCTCCCGGGCTCTTCGGACTTAATTTCGTAATGCAGACTGGTGCGCAGAGCACCGGTATATAAGAATCAAGAATAGCGTGGAAACAGCGGGAGGATGAAGCAACGCGGTAACGAGACGCCGCGAGAGAATATTTCATCGGATCGTTGTTTCTCGCCGAATGTACCTCGGCTTGCTACGTGCTTAACGACCGTGCGTCAAAGAGCCTCCATCATGAAGTACATTGCGAAGTATATACAGGAGCTATACATATATAGAGCCTCGCACGAAACTTGGTAGTTCGACAATCGGAGGAAATGTTCGCTCGCGCAATCGTGATGTTGGGCGTAAAATCGAATTTATACGGTTCCCCTGTGATGGATCATCTTAGGACCGATGATTCGCACTTAAACCTCTCGCGGAGCTGTTGCAGTTTTAGCCGACAAATAAAAAAGATAATTTTGTGAGAATTGAAAATTTATCGTCCCTTTTTTACGTCAAGTGCCATCCGGATGCAATTCAGTCAATGCGCGAGAGTTTCCCGCTCAACAATAACAATTTTGCATCAGTATTGTAAGAGCGGCTGGAAGAAGGAAGCGGTATCTAATCCTGGCGAGATGCTGGCTCGCGCAATCAGCCGCACTGTCTTAAATAATGTAGCCGGATGCGTATTTCCTCGGGTAATACGATTAAGAAGTTTACGCGCCATTCTTGCGGGGACTTCTGGTCTCGCTGTAACATTACTTTTTAACTTTTCCCCGCGTAATTGCTCTCTCGCGCCGCGGATGAAATTTTAATGCCGACCGTGGATCCCGAGATTGGAAGTGACGGGCGAGAATGCGGCCCGCGTACTTGAGTTTTGCGTCGATAAATAAAGCTGGCGCCCGCGCGATCCGCGTAAATAAAATTACAGTCCGTTATTGCGGCGCGTTGAGTCGTTAGGAACCGCGATGTTGTAATCATATCTGTGTATTGCGGGCGCGAACTGATCGTGAAAAGAATTGTATCTTTTGGAGCAAAACAATTCCACAAAATAAATAAAATGGAGCAAGTTTCTTTGCATCTACTTTTCAAAGTAAGTATTCCAAAACAGGTGATGAAATGACAGTATCGTAGCTTTTCAATAAAAATATTATAACTTTTCAAGACAGTCAATTTTGGAAATGTTATAATCAATGCTATTATTGTAAACTATTGGATGTTTCTTCCTTCCTCCTTCCTAAAAAAAGTTTGATAAATAAATTAATAATTTAAAAAATAAAATAACAATTGTTTTATTTTCTTATTAGTAAAATTAGAGGTAAATACAATTTATTCAACTAAACATTATAAAATCAATAAAAAAAAATTGTATGTTTAATTCATGTTATAAATTATTTAATTGAGAGAATTATAAATATTATAACAACTGCAAAATGTTACTATTTAAGAAATAAATATTAACAAGACCGAACCGATTTATCAAGAAGTTTTTCTAATATAGCTCAGACCAAAGTAAAATCAATCAGATAAAATCTTGTTCGAAAGGGATGAAGGTCGAGGCACACAACCAAAGCTATACTTTCGCCTTTGATATCCGTCGAAGTTACCACGTTTCATCGTTGTAGTTCGAGTCTGGTGACTGAGGGGTAAACGACGAAAGCCGTCAAGGGTAGCCTCAGTTTCTCAGGCTTACGGTTGCCTTTCATTTCTCCTTGTAAGTCGTCGGTCGCTCCGCGCCGCGCAATGTCGAGCGAATGCCGGACATAGTCCCGTTGTTCCAGCAGGACGCTTTCGGCGGTGTTATTTTTCACATGGTCCTGGGGAAAAAGTTTGATCGTTCCGACCGGCCAAATAAATTGTCTGCGGAAATGCCCGCGGCCATCGTACGAACTTCTTCCACCAGCCCCACACAGCAGCTTCCGCCCGTCCCTTCCGTTTTTTCTTCTTTTCCTAAAAGCTCTCTTCGTCGCGGTCATGGGAGCAAATTAATACAAGCGTCACTTCTAACAGACCCGTTAAAGGTTTCCGATAACGACGATGACGCGATACCGCATCCATGGAAACGCTTCCGAATAGGAGAAGCGGCAAGAAAGTTTCTCCTTCCTCGTCGGTTTCGCCGTTGCGACTTTACGCGAGTCGTCGATCGTGAGTTTTTACGCGCGGAAGTTCGCGCCCGACTAAGTGATAGCAGCCTTAATAACGTTTTTAACGTCGCCCCGAAGTTGCGAAGTTGAACGCGGAAAGCATCATGCGGCGCCCCCCGTTGAATGCAACACCCCTCCCCCCCGGAAAACTATTAATCCCATAATGTCGGAATTTTATTTCCTTAGATACAGAGAGCCAAGTTGTAAATCAATTCCCGACTGTTAAGGAAATTAAGGGACGAGTTGCTAGTAACGAATGGAGTTGGAAAACTTTTTGACGTTTCCCTGGTTTTCTCGGCCAGTAAACACTTTTTGCACGCCTGATACAAAGTTAAATATAATTATGAAATTCAAAGAGAAGCAGCAAATTCTAGATAAACAGAGGACAACATTTCAAATAAGATGTCGAAATAAAGAGAAGGCAAGTGGCGGTGAAGCGATCTTAAAATCGACGAATCGCTACGGAGTTTTACATTTTTACGCCTCGCGTACGTGTTGCGTCGCGCATTAATCGCGAAATGAAACGGGTGGAAAGCGTCGACGTGACCATAAGCCCAAGTCCATGGAAAAAAATGTAAAATTCCGTCGACGCGGCGAATGTCACGGTACAGAGTATCGCCGTCGACGTCGACGTTGCGCACACGTGGAAACGGGCCACGACGAATATTTGAATAAATAAATATTAAATAGTAGAGGGAGCGTAGGGGGAGCGGAGGGTGCATACAGAGGGTTGAGAGACGTCTATCGATCCTCACAATTTGTCGCGGTGCAAGTACGCGTAGCGTCGTCAGAGAGCGCAGAAATGCGATATATAAAAAAACGGCAGGTACTTTCGCAGAAGACTAAAAGGACTTTCGTCCTTTTCGTAGATTCGTTGATAATAGTCATCAGAATTAATCGAGTGATATTATTTATTAAAAAAAATTGGGCTCTGCCATCAATGATGTATAATTAGAAATTAATTAACAATTGCAGTTATATACGTGTGCTCTGTGTATCTGTTACAAAATTGCACCTTTCGCGCGACAAATAAACCACCAAGCCCAACGTTTTTAATCATCAACGTATTCAGTACACTTCCAGAGGATGTTTTCTTTTCTTTTCGTTATCGTAAATTTTCACGATGTTTGTCTCCTAGCAGATCCCGAACGCGCTCGTATTCCTTTCGAATTCAAATTGGAACAGCTGCTATTTCATTTCCAGTGCATTAACTGTGCGCTGTTCGGAGACGAGCTGACGGCGACGCTTTTATGCTGGACATTTTGCATGATTTTACGTGTCGGCGGATTCCCCACGTAATAACCGCAAGCCCGCGCAAATTTTAATTACACATTCACAGCGGGATTAAACTACCCCCCCTGAAAAAAGACTGCAGAGAAGGCGGGTGAATCTCCGGCGGAATGAATAGATTCTTACCTTAGCATAGATGTTGTTGCGTCAGAGAGACATATATCAGATTGAACATTACATATTTGCGTTCGTGTAATTAATTACTCGTCAATGTTTATAACGTTTGAAATTTTGTACCGCATTGAATCCAGTTATTCGATCAAATCGAGAAATACTACGATTTATATTAATTGCTTGTAATTAACGCACATGGGCAATAGTACAGGAGACGTAATTACATTAATTGCTAACGTGAAAGCTATGTAACGTGCGACAGAAATAGGTAAATTAGATTTTTTTAGATCAAAGCAAAACCAAAATTAAATCTGTCTGCGTAAACAAGAAAACGTATGATATTTATTAGTGGAAAACTGTAATTGCATCAACTTTTAAATTGAATTTACGTGTCTTTTAATTAAAAACGTTTCTTCACTTTTTTTTATTACGCGCCCGTGTTTCAAGGAAAATTATTTCACGTTTGGTTATTAAAGATACGACGTTATTATATTTGCTCAGTTTTGCGATTTTCATATAGTTTTCGTTATCATAGTGCGCTGTTTCTACAATGCAAATAGTAGTTCCAACAAAATGATTGATAATGTTACAATGCAAAAGCGCGACCCACGCAGACATATGTAATCCGTGCCGGTTTTCTTCGACGTTATCGAATTCGCATTACTGCGTTTGCGAAAAACGCGTCGGAGGTATTACCAGATCTGCGGTAAAAGCACGATAGGATATCGATTCTAACTCTGTGAGTGACTTGGCCGTTGCATTCAGTATTGATCACTCGGGAATAAACATAGTATGCGCGTCGGCACTGGAAAATAGCATATTCATAAGTATGGCACTACACAACCGGCGTCTTTGAGCATATGAAGAGATGGAAAAATATGGTATAATTGCCGACAATAACTTTGTCGCGCAATATATTTTATATACAATTTCATAATATGTATTCACGTGTAAAAATGCGAATGTGGAAAAAATATTCTTCTCGTTATATGAAAATGTATACATAAATCAATGCTGCAAAAAAGTAAAAGAAAATATTCTATAATATTCACGAAATAAAGAAATGCCCCAATACTAAAAGGTATTCCGTTTCTTTCGCAAGAGAGTTTTTAAATTATTCATGTAAAAAAAAATTAATATATGCAACAATGAAATTTCCAAATAAAACGGACCAATCGAGACACCCGAAGGAGTTGGATACGCGTAATCACGAAGAAGTACTTTGCGCACGTTCCCACGGATTGTCGATGTCCATTGAAGATATATAGGCATTCTTACTTTCCGGACGCAGCGTCGGCAGGCTTGCGGTTCATTAAAAGTTCCGGCGATGCGAAAAATTCTCATCTATTAAAATTTCACTGGCGCTTGCAAGCGGGCCGGCAGCTAAAAGGACAGTTTATGGAAGCCGGAGCAATTCACTCCCCGGCGTTGCGGGGCGCCGTTCGTTTATCGCCGCCCGGTTTTTTCTTTAAATACGACTATTTACCGCGAGCTTCGCGGTTTCGCGCTACGCACTGCAACCAATTTCTCCGTCCAGCCGTTGGACCCTGTCCAAGAACTGTACCCGACGCTTTTTGAGCGGTCGTCGGTCGCGCCAGGGCGCAAAAAGGAAGCTGTCGGAGTGAGAGCTCGATGAAATACCCGCGTTACGTGCTTATGGTAAGGTCGACGGTCGGATAAAGGACGCCACAGGTTGGAAATTGCAAAAACTTTTTTTTATTTCTTCGCGCGGCACGTGCGATAAATGACACTGCCGCAGGCGTTAGCGTAGTTGCGGCAATGAGGAAAGAATTGCATGGCGAACTGAAAGAATCCAGCGGAAGATTAGCTATCTTACTCTCTTCTTTCTCAGACGAGGCGAAGTGACTACTGATCGCGCAGAAGTGATTTATTTCTTCATCTGATATACGCAAGAGTCGCTTAAAGCGTATCACGCTGAAATCTCTTCGAAAAACATCTCTAAATTGATATCTTTGACGCGACCAAGTATACGTGCGCGAGACGCGTGATCCACGCGCACGATAGATATCTTTCGTACAAAAGTCAATCTCAACTCGCTTAAGAAGATCCATCAGCATGCTGTTTATCCAGAATGCACGTATCCGTATATCGGGTATAAATAGCTGTATAGGTATACGCAACATGATATATCTTGTGATGTACACGTCGTATATAGTGCGCGATACGACCCCGACTACCGGGGTATACGGCGGAAGAAGGCATCGACCTGCGGCTTTTATGAAGATAACATCTCTGCTTATGAAGCATAGCTTATCTACCGCCCCGCCATAGATCTTTCAGCGGGTGCGGAAGCCCTCCTTGCCGCCTGTATAACCAACCACCAGTCGGGCCAGAGACCACCTTCCATAATCCATTATAGTTTCTAAAACGGCCCGCAACCACCGAGAACGCGCGTACCTCGGCAAGAAGCTGTTTACGACGCGACCAGCGAAAATTCACGAACACGTGCGTTCGCAACCCGCGCGTATCTTTGCCGGGGATGTACTGATGATTTACACACACGCGAAAACCTACGCTACTTGTTCTTGTTGTTTTTCAGTGCCGATGTCGTTCATTGAACCGTGGACCATGCACTCTGAGCGTCTGCGACGAGTAATTGGATTGTTTTGTGCTTTTCTGTCTTTGCTTTGCGACATCATATATCTGAAAGCACGTTAGGATAAAAAAAGAATTAGAATATTTCTTATTTTTATATAATAACGTAAATTAATCTTTTAAAAGATCATCATTATACTATATTCATTTTAATGTTACTTTAATACAAGTTGAAATTTCATTGTATTACCATGTAGTAGATTAAATAATAAATTAGATAGTCAAATTGATATTGATATTTATAAACAATATGTATAAAAGAATTCTTATTGCACATAGGTCGAAAATATCTTAAGAGTTTTGTAGAATTGTTTGAAGTGTTGTGGATATTGATCCCTAAGGGGGAATTAAAAAAGAAATTCTTAGCAGTAACACACTTTGAAATTTCTAAAGTATCGATGGTGCTAAAGTTTTGACACATCTTGAAAGTCTTCAAACTTTATGAAGGTCTAAGAATTTATGGCTACACGAGCACAGTAGCGCGCATTCAGAAGATCTCGCGTGAACAAAAGGGCTTCGAAATCAATAATTTTAAAACTATTGGAAATATTGAAAAGCAAAAGAATGTTCTAAGGAAAAGTCTTGAAACAGTCTTTACAATTGACACTCTTAAAATCCAACAAAATATCCTTTTATAGTTAGAAACTAATATTTCTAATAGTAAATACATTTATTAAAATATATATTTCTTCCAAAGTATTTTCTCCATTTATTTCTAAACTGAAAATATCTTTATGCATTTATACAAATTTACAGCTATTCTTCGTTTACAATTAAAATTTTATTTATATATATTAATTAATATTAATATTTAGATAATATGAAGTAACATTAAAAGTAACAGTAAAAGATTTTTTTTATTAATTTTTAAAAATTTAATAATACTGATTCTTATATTAAAATATTAATTCATATTTTAGAAAATAATTTATTAATTCTACTGTTGTTTTCTCCACGTTTCTTTTACAGAAAATTATTTTTGCTTTCAAGATAACATAAAATAAAATTTAAAAGAAGTTTTATGT
>VBVR01001838.1:0-10630 GCA_011638315.1 Tetramorium parvispinum | reverse complement strand
ATGTAAGTTTAAGTTTTATATCCGTCCTTATAGTTGCGTTTCAATTTTATTTACATTTAATATTCAATTATCACTTTATTGAAAGAATATCTTGAATTAAAAGAGATAAAATTTTTATATCTGTACTTACTTATTTATTCTGTAATAAATGTATATTTAAAACGACTGGCAATTTTTCAAATATGAACCAAGGGATCAGAAAATTTGAGAGCCTCTGCTTTATGGTTCAAGACCTTATTTCCAATTTCTTGAAGTAACCTTCGCATACATTACAACTCAGTGTAACGCGTACGTAAGCATCGTGGCTTCAACATTAAATGGTCATTTCTTTCTCTTTTCGCATCGCTACACCCATCAAACCGCATTCCTCGAGAAAGTTGCAGCGCGCATCGTATGCATCCGAGCAGTAGTACGTCAGGATTATCTGCGAGCACGTTAATGAAAAGACGTCCGTCCGTTCTCGCAAATGCGCACGCTGTGATGAGGCCGGCAGGAAGGATGACGTTTTAAGAGGCATAGAGAAACGCGCGTTGACTTCCGATGATTAATGTGACGTTATATTGTCCGTTACATATGCCTAAATCACGGACATGCCAGTACCGCGTTTTACACGGCGTAATAAAGAATAAACTTAAATGAGTAAGTGACGATCAAGCAGATGCATCTGGCATAAATACTTGTCAGATATATTTTATATGGATGTTGCCGCTTAGATATATAAGTGCTATCTGTGTGAGAAGAATAGAAAGTATTTGTATTTTTAGCAAGCTGACGTCTGACGAATTAAATCTTTGAATTTATGAATATTCTGTTTTGGAATCAATTATTTATCTGCAAATAATGGATCTACAATCGTTTAATCGAGATAGCTTGATTATAATACTTGAGAATATATTGCTACCTAACACAAAAAGAGAAAGAAGGGAGATAGAAGAAACCAAGAAGTATATTAATTTTAATCAAGTAAGACAGACTTATATAATTTAAAAATTCTTTATGGCTTCCCCGTTGCTTTTCTGCCGAGATATGAAGTAATCTTTTATTTGATGAAAAATGCTCGTGGCAGCTTCGTGCTAATCTCAACTCGATCATATTCTTCTGAAGCTTGTAACTGAATTAAATATGAAACGGCTACGAAGAAACCACGAAGAAGACGGTAAAAGTCGCCGCCATCGTATCGCCAGGGACTACATGCGCGCGTATCTTCTCTCGCTGCGAGTTTGCCGAACGTTCCGCGCGCGTACGATCGCATCACTTCATCCCAGTTTTCCGCGGATCGCGGGATGGGATGTGATAAATGTTCCGACACTGACATCAGAAAAATATACTCTCGTTTCTTCAACGCTCGATGCTCAGGCAACCCCTTATCTCGTGGCTTGAGACGGACGCTCTGAGAAATAGTTTGTTTAAAAAAAAAGCGGATTTTTATATCGACTGTTTATATCTATTCCGCCTTAATAATCTTGACGTTGACCGCATGGTGATGTTAAACGCGAGCGTCAGAGAACTACGTGATAAGCACAAACACAGAATAAATGAGGGTGCTTTGATAATAGTTCAGTGTACATTTTTATATTCAATTATTTATACAGTAAGTACAGAGAATAAAAACAATCGCAGATTCGCGTATCATTAATATGAGTATAATTATATGCAGTCTGCCCGCTTTATAAGCCACTTGTCGCTTTGTTATAAGTAGAGTGCGGAAGTTTGTGAAGTTTTACTGCGAATCTTTCCAGACTAAAACGCATTGCAGTGATTGTTTTAGCGTCTGTTGCTCATTAAACTAAACAGAATCTTTTCTACTTTTTTAATTATTAGTATCGTCATGTGTGAGAAAGAGAGAGAGAAATGATTGCTGAAACAACATACAAATATTTATAACATAAGTATAACTTCACGAATTTTTACACTCTAATTATCAATTATCTCGCTCTTCAATGTAACATATTATATATATATTTTTGTTATATAATAACTTTTTTTCTAATATTACCAAGTGTGCAAAATCTTATATTTACAATACTTAATTTATTCACATTTATCTTATACAAATCAGAATAACATGATACGATATAAAATGAGAATAAATTAATCATTTTGTTTCATCACAGTCATAACAGTTAAAATCTCGATTTTCAACCTGTTTTAACATTCGTAGTTATTTCTAAACATATATTTCATTATACTAACATTTAAATTAAATGAAATGCTATCATTTACTCGAAATTGATTTTGCTCAAGGGTAATATCACATTTTATTAAATAGTCTGTTTGCATAAAAAACAAATCTTACATATAAACCTAACTAACAAAAAAAACTAAGATATATATTATTAAGCGTTCATGTCATGTGCAAAAGTACCACGCCTTTCTAGTACGTATGCCTGTCACATGATAACAGGGTACGAAAAGCGTAGTTATCTAAAAATGGACAAATCTTTTCAGAAAATATCGTGCTACATTCTCACAATAAGAACAACGATAATTGCTTTGATGATTCGTCCTCGCGAATACAGTCTAACAATCCAACATTACAAACATTACTAAATTAGATTAAAAATCTGAATGTATAACACATAATAATTAAGTATACATATATAAAGATAAATGCTCAAACGGGGATACTTTTCTTCTTATTTTTAGTCTGTTACGCACATTTAAAACATGATAAAATTTTAAATAATTATAAGTATATATAGGATATTACATCACACTATTACAATTGTTTTCCTATTACAGTTTTTTTATGTTAAATATTTTGGTAGTAAATTTTAAATGAAAATGCTATTTTATTAAATAATTTATTTTAAATTTTATAATTTTTTTATTTATTTGGTTAATGTACTAAATCATTAAATTTTTAATTGTTTATAATTAAAAACTTCAATTCTTCAAATTAAACGATTGAAATTATTTAAACTTTAATTAGATTTCAAAATCAATTTAAGTTTTAATATTCAATGTAACGAATTTTACGAATTAGAGAAAACGCATTAGAACATCCTATATATACATAAATTATTATCTCTATAAAATTAGGTTATATTTGGAAACTTACTTCCTTCTTAAAAATAATTGAATTACTTTTCTTAATAAACGGCAGTTGGAAGATTATTTAAAAGGTCGGAAATGTGCAAATGCGAAATATTATGAGAAACGTTGCCATATATCATAGCTGAGAGCACAGCTCTTTTTTAATCCATTTTGGACCGTGAAATTATTCCGCGAATAGTCACACGTTTCACGACGTCCGCATTAAGTAAAATTCGCAGTTTGCAAGTAAAATATACTCATGTCAGACATAATTTTTATGTAAAAGGGACAAAAATAGTCTGATTTCTTAAGTGCTATCACATACCCGATTAAAACGGACGGAGCGTGTCTCTAAGACGAAAAGAGACAATCGCTGAATAATTTAAAAATGAAACTCACTATCGCTTCCAAGAACTTAATTGCCTGGATAACCACAAGCGCGTGTAATACCAAAATAAGTATTTCTATCTTATACATATGCTGCAATCTCTCCATTAACGCATAGTAGACACGTCTGTATGCTCGAGTACTGAATTCGCTCAATCTTTCCATTGTGTGATGCAGCTTAACGTGTTCGCTACATAAATACCGTTCTATAAACATAAATTAATTAAATTTATTAAAGAAGAAATATTTTCTAATTAATTCAATAAGTGATAATTTTATCACATAATTATATGTATGTACAATATAAAATTAATTCATATAAATTTACATTCAAGAAGTTTTAGAGAAAACTTTTTCAGTAATTGTATATTTTGTAATTACTTTTTCTTTAAAGTTACAGTTTTCTTATATATCCCATTTGAAATACACAAATGAAAAATTTTTTACTAAATAGATTTATTTTTAAATCTATTACGTTAAGTAATAAGCAAAATTTACATTACCTGTATCAGTATGAATTTCTTCCTCTGGCGGAGGAAGATACTTGTCCAACATAATTTCAGCAAAATCAGTAGTATTATCAACAGTCTTTAAAATATTGATACCAGTTTCAGTTGACATGACTTTGTCGGCTTGTTGCCAGCTGTAGATACGTAAGTAATGGACCTTGTAATATGTAAGTAAAGTCATAACCCGTACTCTGTGCTTGGTTTCCTGTTTTAAATCAGTAAAAGTTTTAACCGCAGGACGGAGACGTTCAGATACTATAGATTTGGTGCGATTTAATATCTGGAAAATGAAGAATACAAAAAGTGAATATATTTTATTGCAAATCTGAAATAAAATAGAAATCCATAAATGGAGTATAAAATTAATAAAAATAGGAATATATATTATATATATATTTATATTATATATAAATAGGAATATATATATATTTATATGTATATATGTGTATCACCTGTTTGGGTTCTTCTTTAATTATTGGCAGGTTTACTTCGACGAAATCGATGCCTTGACACAATGTTTTATCCAGCGTATAAATTGGTTTCTCCATCAATCGAGCGACTGGCAGGGATTTCTCTATCATAGTATTCACCACACTCTCAACGGTGTCAAAGGCCCAATTTACAAATGTGTTTGTGCCTTTTACACGTCCGTATACCTCTGTTGATTTATCCCACAAATAGTTCACGCTGGGTATTTTACGTGCGCGATCGACAGCTTGAATTCGATAAAACTGATCTGAGAGTTCCGTATCCATGGCTGTGATTAACTCGAAGTCTCCTTCTCATGGATAAAATAAATAACCCTTTGGTTCCTGCACAATCTGTAACAGATTACAAAAGATATTAAATTAATTCTAATAAAAATTAAGTTTTTGATTTGAAAATAATTATAACGAACGCAGCGAGTTCATCGTGCGGAACTGGCTATAAATTAAATTAAATGCTTTTCAACAAACTTTTTCCTTCATAAAATGTATGAGCAGGCAGAGAAGGACACAAGAGTACTTTTAACTTTTAAAAGAGTATAATTTGTGTACATACATAAATTATTTATGTAGAATGCTAATGAACAAAAAGCTAAATAGTTTACGAATGTAGAAGTAATTGTCCTTTGTTCCGAAACTCAACACTCAATAAAATGTTTCTTGCCATCGGCATTTACATCATAAATGTCATTATTATATTAAACACATGACTCAATAAATATTCAGACTCCATTAGCGCTTCTATATGAATTGCAATTCAAATAGAATATGGACGGCATTCGCAAACAAGAAGAAGAAGTACGTTTAAACACACTGAGCGTGAGCCAATAATTGATTGGAGCACAAAGGCATCGGCGAGTGCTGTAAGAATGCGCGCGGCTTACTACGTCTCATTGTTCGCACCTCCGATCGATGGAACTTGCGAGTACATACACACAGTCATAGAAACGTACGCGTCTCAAGATCAATATCACGGCCGTGAATTGACAGGTGGTCCGATTTACTTGATACGATAAGTCAAAATCGTTCGTTCGACACTTACTCCACGCGATAGTCGCGACTGGACGCCAGCTTCCCTTCAGCTGTCCTATGGCTTTGTATTCCTCCCTCTCTGTCACTCTCTTTCTCTCTCTCTTTCTCTTATTTTCTTGCCTTGTTGTCCCTCTCTCTAACCATCGAAGTTGCACCTTGATCCCTGACTCATTCACTACGAAATTTGTTTATTCCGACGGACAATCACGAATGCAATTATTTATACACTCTGACGTATTAGCTAAGTTGCTCCGTTTGCTGTAATTTTTCATCACTCGGTATTGAATGGAAATATGGTTGTCACGAGATACCACGAGATTACGCCGCTACTGTCAAGTTTTCAATAGTAGTTTCATTTCGAAGCCATCGTGCGTCGGTAACATAAAAACTGAAGCAGTCCATAAATATTGATCGAAATGAATTTTTAAATAAAAATTTTTCCAAATTTTCTTAAATTTCTTAAGTTTGTTAAATTTGATATAATATATTAAAATCAAATTTCAATAATATATAATAATTATTAAAAGTTTAATAATTTTCACGTAAAATTGAAATTTAAAATAATTATTTAAGTTTTTATTACTTAGCTAAACGTTATTTGAATCTGATAAATTAATCTTCAAGGAACTTAAAAATAAGAGACATATGAAAAGTTACTGTTATAATAAATTAATCTTTTTCTAGGATTTTTATTTTAAAAAGAATATATTTTAGTTTTGTCATCTTTGTGAAATTATATGAGAAATAAAGAAAAATATAAAATGTCATAAAATCAGTAGGAAACATTAAATTTAAGAAAAAATTTTCTTTTTTATTATATTTAATAAAATAATCCTCAAGAAATAATCGCCTTTCGTTATAATTTGTATAGTTTTCCTGAATTTTACTTTTCAATTTTTTCAGATCAATGAGGGTGATTATTAATACAAGAGACATTTTCTCCAAAATTATATTTTAGAATGCATCTACATAATATTTTATAAAATATATATTTACATTTATTCTTCACATTCACAATTCATCAATATGATATGCTTTGCAATATTTAAAACACATTTATATGTTATACATGTATGTACATGTTAACTAATGTGATTCTAATAATAATGATGCATTGATGGAGATAAGTTTTGTTTCTTTCTCGTAACTGTAAAAGCTAAAAAAATTTACAATTTTCATCGATATAAATTTGTCATATGTGTAGAAAATATTAAAATTGTATAACAATATTGGCCACAAAATCATTATTTAGGTGATTTACGTATCCAGGGCATAAATGTACATATAGAAATGCATCTAAATGACCAACAAATCACAGATTTCGAAACATTGCTCGAATAAACATTATTTCTTTGTACCGACATATTTCACATTTTTAATAGAATCTCTTCGTTAAAAAAATTATTAAAAAGTCTTCTAAAAAATATATTTATATACAATATTTTTACTTTTGGTACAAAAAATTTTTCAAAACGCTTTAATTTTCGTATTTCTCGTATTTTATGTTATTTAAATATTTTTTAAAAACATTTTTAAAACTTTTCTTTATAGTGCGTAACAAATTAATTAAATTATGCAGCGACTTGAACGCGTATGAATGCATTGAACAAATAAAGCGTCTTCAAACTTTCGGTTTATTTTTTCTCCTCGTCCTTGTTCTCTGTCGGGCTGCTTGTCTCATCTTTCTGCCCAGGATTCAAGTATTGCGTGAGGTGGAGTATGGATATCACGCTGGATATGTATGTTGCTACGTCTTCCTTCTTTACTGTTCTTAATTGCGCGGCAACTGAATGGTAAACGCGGTTAGCGGTTTTCGTGGACAGCTGGCCAATTGTTTGTACCGCATGAAGTACTTTGTTTTCATCCGCGGAGATAGGATCTGTAATAATAACGTCGTCATCATCACATTAAAATAAAGTTAATTAATCGATATAAAGTAAAAATTCGTAAAATTTCCGAGAACATACTTGGCTTATTCTCTTCTCCTTCCACCGGCGGGAAGTAATGGTCCAATAAACGATTGACGAGCACGCTGGTGTTGTCAACGCCCTGCACAGCCATGTTGCCGTATTGCGTGTTTAAGAGCTCGTTCGCTTTAACTATACTGATCTCTTTCAGCGTAGATGCCTGTTGCGTGGCTGATTCCTTTGCTGTATTAAGTTTCTCCATGGTTGGCTGCAGGGAGCTGCTCATAACCGCTTTGGCGGCATCGTATATCTGTAAATGCCAGGATTCTATTTATTTTATTTCACAATCAATTAGACAAATTGTCGACGAGTCAAGTTAACTCGAATTGTTTATATTCACTAATTATTCATTAATTTTTGTTTTATTAATATTTTTGAAAAGAAGAAAATTTAGAACTACAGCAAAATCACATTTAGTTAAAAAAAATTTATTTTTAAATGAATATTGTTGAAATGAAAGAAGAAATTTTTCTATGTTTAAACAGACTCAGATTTTGTTGTGGCTGCCACTATCGAGGACTAACAGAAAACAAGTTTCCTTTAACGTTACCTGCTGAGGTGGTTGCTTCACAATCGGAACTTTTTGTTCGACTATATTCAATCCTTCGCATAGCTTCTGGTCGACAGCATTGATCTGTCCTTCGAATTTCTTGGCCAAGGGTGCAGCAAGCGGTACGGCCGTAGCGGTCGCGTAATTCAGCCCTGCTTCGGCATAACTCAGCGCCCAATTTACCAGATGATGAGAATCCTTAACGTAAGAATATGTAGATCCCGTCTTCTCAATCGCTGAATGGACTACGGGAATATTTTTCACTCGATCTAACACCTCGAGGCGAGGAGCACCCGCGGAGTTTGTCTTATTTGCGTCCGCCATTCTCTCTGCACCAAACCAAATGAAATTTTAGGTTGACATTCGCTTGTGTCATAATGCAAATGGCATATATCAAACTTAACATTTCTTGTAAATAATATATATTATATTAAACTGTATTCATATCTAATTTGTGCGATTTAAAGATTGTGTGCTTCTTTAAAATTATAATTCAAATTTAAAGATTTGATTTGTGCCATTTCTCTAATAAATACATTAATATATAGTGCAATACAAATAAAAACTATAAATATAAATAAAAACTATAATATGCTGTAAAAATATGTTAATAGTGCACAATGGTATGTGCGGATTTTAATTAGTCTTGGCAACATTGAGTTTGTGCTATATTTGTTTACGTAAGTGGCATAACGATAATTATTGTACGTCACGCTTGACTCTATATACACGCGAATATTTCAAAGATAAATACGTACGATGGCAAGCAAGATATTTATCAGAGATCTTTGTACCTTAGGTAGCCGGTGAATCAAACTCGGATTTATCTCGTTATTTAATTCTGTGTCAAGCCAGGCGTGTACTTTGATACCGTTATTTATATGCAGTTCGATATGATAAAATTTTCTCTAGCTTTCTGTTAACGCCTCTACATATGTGCGATTGACGAGTTAAAGAAACAAAAGAAGAAGACAAAAGAAAATATACCGGTGAATAAAATTGTGACATGTGTGGCCATATATGATGATACTATAAATGTTCAATTTGGTGTTTTAAACATTTATTTATGGCACGTGCGAAACAGTGCCGGAAAAAGAAACGTAAAATATAATAACGTCACATAAAGTGAAATCAAATGTTTAAATTTTTTTTTCACGAACTAATATACTCAACTGATCATGAGATTATGTGTGTAATACATGACTCATCCGCTGGAACAAGAAAATAGTAAAGACTTGTTCCGCGTTGCTATTGCGTTGCTGTTGTATGAGACACAACGTTTGGAAATAATGTTCTGTTTGCATTTTCCTTGCACTTTCTTGATTTTCTTAAAATGTTGCTTCTTATAAAAGAAATTTTATTTTATATTGTGTAATAATTCAGTCATGTTAATTAATCTAATTAAAAAATATAATTCACGTAGCCTAATTCGTTTATAAAATGATCTTTTAACAAACTAAATTAAAATTTTGTTTTTGCATTTTCTTTGTTTATATTTCTTCTTGTAATGTATTCTATCTATTGAATATATTTAATAGTGTATCGTTTTATATTTTATATATGTAAAATTATTAAGATAATATGTAAAACCGGTTTAAAAGATTGTTTTCATATTATAGAATTAATTATTTCATAACATTTTTAATAATTGATTGTTACAATACAATTTTTCTGTAATACCTATATCACGACAATGTGAGTACTAATTCTATACATATACGGAGACATTCCATAACACAACTTTCTCTTCTGTTCTAGAAGATTATTGATGTTTCCTATGAAATATTCACCTTAGCCAGGTAAAGTTACAACCGTTTACTTTACTTGAAGAGAAGCCATATTACATTCCGAGTACTAATCAACATAACATTGTAGTAAATTCTTACTAAATAAGCATATTATATATAATTGTATATAAGTTATTATGTATAACATATATTGTTATCACACATTAGTTTCTCAATAAGTATTTAAAATATCAAAAATTGTTTATCACAAAAATCGTCTATTAATTTCAATTATTGTTATTTATTAAATTAAATTAATTAATAAAAAATGCCAATTTATTCACAGTAGCGATTTCATGTTAAAAGATGTAACGATTAAAGTAATATTAAAATAAAAGATAATATTATACAATGATATTACATTTTCTTGCAATATAAATTATTTCATAAATACTTATTTGTATCGTTTTAGTAAATGTATTCTTTTACATAATATAAATTTCAAAACAATTTTATCTTACTATTTTCTTTATTTCTTTTATAAAATATACTTACTTTTATAGATAACTTGTTGAGGAGAATTTCTTGATAGCCAGCTGTGTACAACCGATTTGCACGAGACGCCGGTTAAGACTGTCGTTATATCTGTGAAACCGGTAGGTATTGAGGGAACATCATTAAGTGGGGAGACCGGAACAGTAACGTCAAATGTCCTCGTTTAAAGGAAAGTAAAAGTAGAAATTATTTTACATTTATTCCTAATTTGTAAGAAAAAGAGCATTTTAATCACAAGAAATAAAAACAATGAAAGATATATATTATTTTATTCTTTATTATTAGTAAAATAAAACTATTAATTTTATTATAAAAATCTTAGGAAAGCAATTAACAAAATTTCTTTGAGAGATATTATATGCATCTTTTGATATCTTATGCT
>VBVR01001837.1:0-26861 GCA_011638315.1 Tetramorium parvispinum | reverse complement strand
GGGCAAAATATTCCGCCGCGCCGTCGCTCCCGATACGCCCCTACGCCTCGGGCTGTGATTAGCACCCAAGCGTCAGTGCATTTCGAGAACGAGCGTGCATAACGTGTGCACGATGCACACATAGTTGCATCCTCTCGCGGAGGAGAGTCCTGCCTCTCTCGCGGCAGCCGGAGCTGCGCGCTTACGACAGGATTGCGACTAAGGCGCTTGCCCTCCGTTCGGATTAAAAGAAATTCCGCGCCGCGACTTCCGTTTCGAATCGGTACGCCCAAGCGTAACTGTAACACTAAAGTTGCGGACACCCGAGAACTCGGACCGCCATTCGAGATTCTCAAGTGTACAAGTAATAATGTTATATTATACAATGTAGCCGCGAGATGCAGAATCGGACAGAATCATACGCTTTTGCGCGCAGTTGTCACCTCGTGCTCCGAAACTAAAACGCTGCAGAGTTTCGTTTTTGTCGCCGGGGGGGAATTTAGGATAGGCCGCGCGCCGAGCGCGGCGTGTTAATCAACTCCGAAAAATTCGAAATTCGAAATTCGAGCTAATCGAACAGACTATTGAGGATTAATCGAAGGAGAAACGACGACGGGGCCGCTCACCGGCGTTCTTTTAATTGAATTCGCTGTGCCGAGAGCAGTTGCTCTCTTCCTATCAATTATATAGTAGGTCGGCGGGCACATCTAGCATTCATTACGGGATCGGTTTGCGCAACGCTCGATTTATGGAGCGGGTACGCGGATCGAGTCCTGCTTCGATCGGGACGGAATTATCGCGACGGACCATCTCGCCGATCTTGCGCGTGTGTATGTCGCCGGATGGGAACGTAACGAATGTAAAACTCACCGCTAAGTCCGGACGTCGATGCACCGACGAACGTGCCACGGCGAAAATTCCTGCGAGGAGATGAAGAGATCGTTAGAAGGATGAAGAAATTATTTTGCATGATTTCTAAAATGATAAATCACTAAAATCTATGAGTTGCATTATTCGATTTGACTCGCGTAGAAATTTTAGGAAATTATTAATCCTCGAGAAATATGTTAGTATAAAGGAGTCTTTAAGTTATTCTGTTGAAGTTCAGTCAGTGTGAAAATACTTTTAAAATACTTTTAATGTTCGAAAAAAAATTTCAAGACATATGTATTAGTAAAGGAGTCTTTAAATTATGTTGCTGCTGAAGTTTTAATCAGTGCGACTTTTAAAATATTTTTAATATTCGAGATAAGAACTTTTTAAGATATGTTATGCTTCTCAAATTTATTTGCATAAAGCAAATTTCGAAAAACGCTAAATGTATTAATGAGACCGTAAATATTTTGTAAAAATTCAAATGTACTCCTGCAAGAGAAATAAATCATATTATTTTAATGTAGTCATATCGGAAATTTACTTTATACGCGAGACTTTGATTCATAACCATTTCATTTATGTCAGCAAGTATTTTCTGACAATCGTAGCGTAGGAACTATTAAGTTGATTTATTTAGATTGAAGTCAGACAAAGAGAGAGGGAAAGAAGATATGTAGATTGCTCGAAATGGAGAACAGAGGCGCGCTTTTGGCGTGGGAAAGGAGGGGGGATGGAGGAGAGGAAGGAAAATAAAGCAAGAAGCGTTGGGATCTTTGAGGCACCGCAGCCGTGCGGAGTCTGCGAATCCGCGCTATCTAAACTCCGAAAGAGTTCCTCGGCGGCGCGCGGCGCGCCGCGCGTTAACGGGATCGGGAGTTACGTCGAACCGGTTGTGCGCACCGATGTCCTTAGGCGACCGCGGGTGGTGGTAGTCTCGTATGTAGGTCTTCTCCTGCGATTGGCCGAGCCGCGGCGCGCCGGCCTGGCGGATAAGGCCCACCGCGCCGCGCCGTGTCTGCCCGGGCCCGACTCACCGAGCCGGACTCACCTGTTGCACCTGGCTCACCGTGATCGCGTACCGGAACCGACTCGATGAATTCGGCTACGGTGGCTACCCCGTTCGGCCGGTTCTCAGAAACCGCGGCCCCCATCGAATTTCGGGCCCCGGGGAACTTATCGAATTCCTGATTTTGGGGGAAAAAAATCCCTTCAGCTTTCACGACTTTCTCCCGATCCGGTTAACGGAAATTTCGAGCCTTTGAGCTTTGAGTTAGCTGGCGATGTCAGATCTGCGAGAGAATGTGCAGTTCTGGATTTTGAAAATTTTTATTATTTCGGAGATCTTTGAAGTTTTCGAGTTCCAAATCACCGTTGAATCTTGAAGATCTTATTTAGAGGATTTGTAATTCTACATTTCGAAAAAGATTTTGTTATTATATTTTATTATATTTGTATTTTCGCGTAAAACTTAGAAATTAGGAATCTTAGGACTTGGATTCGTTCTTTAAAAATCTTTCTTCATTATAAGTATTAATTCTATAAATATTGAGATAATAGTTTTATTAGATTGAATTTCTTTATTATTTATTAGTTTTATTTCTTTCATTTCCTCAATATACAGATATGTTTATATACATATAGAAATTTTTTTAATACGATTTATTTATTTAGTAGTGTTGTTTATATTTTTTTATAATTTTAATAATTATTAGTTCTAATGTAATTAGACTTTTGTTTGAATGAGATGGATAATATCTCCGCGCGAAATCTCTTGTGCAAAAAGAAAAGTGGTTTTAATCAAAAGTTTTCAGTTCTTTACCACTACTTGAAATCATCTCAAAATCTCTTTGAAGATTAAAAGTTCAAGTTCATGGACCCTTTCTCGAATTTTGAAGCCTAAAATGATTTAAAGAATAATTTACAAATCATCAGAGGGTGATTCTCCGATGGTATTGCGCCTACTGTTTTATACCTGCCATTAGCAGACAGGATGCAACCAAATACTCGTAGTTTCTTTAACGAGCTTCATCAGGACATATTGGGTATAATAATAATACCGCAGTGATATTAATGCGACCAAGTGAATTAATGACCATAAAGGGATCCCGAATGAGCTGTTTTACCGTTAAGAATATCCACATCCTATTCCTTCCTGTCTTCTCTGTCACGCCATAAACGAAATCATCATGATATCACATAATTACTCCATGTAAACATCAGATTTCTAATAATAATGACATATTTGAAAAAGAAAACAGTAAAAAATATATTTTGCTACACTGAAAAAGAATTCTGGTTAAAAATAGACGAATCAGAAAATCTTGTAGGATTGATCAAATATTCTGGTTATTATAATAGTTATAAGTTGTGAAGTATTGAATTCTATTATATTATAATAACCACAATATTTGATCAACCTTACAAGATTTCTCTGATTCGTCCGTTTTTAATCAGAGTTTTTTCCAGTGCAGCGTTACATTTATCATAATATATAACAAAATGGATTATTTAATAATTGTAATAATTGTAATTACATTAATTGTATATTTCAACTACTTTTTAATTATACTACACTTAATTAACCTTGCAATAAAATTCTACTTTTAAATCCAATGTAAAATTAAAATTCTACTATAGATTTAATCAAAGCAAATTTTAAATTTTAACCTTGTTTTTAACTCAAACTTTAAGTTTTATTAAAAGTGTAGTAGTTGTAATATATAAAATTCATTATAAATGGAGATTCGAGTACAAAATTTAATCGCAAGAAGATTCCGCGAGTGTCGGCTTAGAATAACAAGGAATTGCGTTGGTCAGTTATGTCGATGCAATGTTATCATTTATCGGAACGGTTTCCATCCTATCGCCGTCGCGTCGTTCGTTTTTTCGCATGACTTTGCGCTGATTGCGGTTATACCGGGTGTGCACGTGCTACGCGGGACGAGGGTGAGTTAGGCTGCCGAGGAGAGGAGAAGGAGCGAGCGAGAGAGATGTTTAATTGCAGCATCTCGGCGCACGTGCAGACGTCGATAAGCGGCGCATCCTTCTGACATCATCGATCAGAACTCACCGACTTTTTCCTTTTCGTCGCACGGCGGTTCTTCCGCACGTTCCTGTGCTCCATCATCCGCGCGGCCTGTATCGCGGCGGCGGCGGCATTTTTCCAAGGCCGCCGCCGTCGCCGCCGCCGCGTTATTAGTCAGGCTTTCTTTCTCCAGCCATTTTTCCGCGATCGGCCGGCCGGCGCGAATCAATCTCCCGGCGATCAGACTTAGCCTCGCTACAATGAGATCCACATTTCCAACGTGGATCTGGATCTGTTGGAATGTAGGTTTCGACGATAAAAAGGATACTTATCCGATTAACCCAGGAATCGGGCCCGCGCGGCCCGCGAAGTAGGTGAACTCTATGAATCTCGACGGATTTTTAGCAAAACTTTCTTTTGGCCAAAGATGAAAATTGCAATAAATAACTAATAATATAACTTCTTTATAATGTACATGTAATAA
Organism: Tetramorium parvispinum; assembly: GCA_011638315.1. Taxonomy (NCBI): domain Eukaryota; kingdom Metazoa; phylum Arthropoda; class Insecta; order Hymenoptera; family Formicidae; genus Tetramorium; species Tetramorium parvispinum. The sequence continues at coordinate 22,497 of VBVR01001837.1, read as the reverse complement.
AAATTCTTAAATAATAAATCGCATCACATCTTTGAGTGTGTTATCGGCGATAATTTTTTCCTAATATTTAACTTTGCGATTTCACTGTCGAAACTTCTATATGTAGTTTCACATCGAAATTTTAGATTAGGTATTTTATTTCTCGCGTTGCTAGCATCTGAGCGGCAAAAGAAAACATCGCGAATCACGCGAGTACAAATGGATTCCGTGGAAAAGCCGAGTATAAATTATTGCCGGTCGATCGATTACTTATGCACATTACGTTTATACTATTCTTTTTGCACGTCTCCAATATCGCGAGGTACAAATAAACCTTTCTCGCATGTACCAGATTCGTAAGATATATCTATACAAATGGATAGTTGTCAGTTTTATAGATAATACCTCGTCTTGAATTATTAAATATTCTAATAAATCATAACAGATCTCGATAAATTGTATTAGAACAAAAACATGAAAACACTTACGAAGAAATTAAAATAAAAATTTTTATCAAATTGAATTCAAAATTAGAGTTTGATGATGCTAATAAAGAACATTTTAATCATATATATGTAGAAAAATTGTTTCAGAAAATTAAAATTTTTCATTCTCACAATTTTAGTTTTATGAAAAATATTTAAAAAGTAAACCTTCTAAAAATTACAATGTTGCAGTCGCAATAATTTTTATTTTAGTAAAAATTTTGTCACTTTTTTAAATTTTGCACTAGACTTATTTTTTAATTTTATTAAAAATTATATACATCATTTATAAGAATAAAAATAAAAAGAAATATTAGAGAGAAAGCATGGGAAGAAATTGAAAAATTAATATAAACAACTTCTACAAAATGTATGGTAGATGGTATACCAGATAGTATGTTATTAGTGGTACCATTACTATTACTACTAGTACTACTTTTGCTACGCTCTCTATTAATCAATTATCTTTCCCGGGCAAGCATTCGCGATGATTGATAATCCCAGTTCTTCCTTCTTCTCGATGAACTCGATGAACATGTCTTAACCCCTCGTTCAAGTCTCCGGCGGCAGTAGGTCGAAGCGCCTAGACTTAGGCCGAAAAGCCACGTCCTTGAAGTTGCATCGGCGGCGAGTCGGTTCCCCCGCATTGCGCGCGGGCGCGCGCAACTCGGCGGGCCCCGTGTCCGTGGAGCCCGATGGAGTCCCCGGGCTCGTGTTAGTGACACGTGCAGCGCGCGGAGAGAACCGCCGCGCCGGTTGGAGAACCTTTGTGCGCGTCGACGGAGAGGAGGGCGTCGCGCGGTGGCGTACGAAGAAGGGAGAGTGGCGAATGCGGGCCCTGAGAGGAAAGGGGTCCCCAAGTACCGCTATACCTGGAGTCGCCCGAGGCGGAATACATACCTACCTACCTACCTAGTACGTGTCCCCTCTCGCTCTCTCGCTCCCGCTCGCTCTCCCTCTTTTTCTTGCCCTCGCGTCCGATCGCTCCCCTCCTCCCGCTTCCCACCCTCGAGCCCCATCGTGCCCCCCTCGTCCCCCTGGTGCCTGCGTGAGCTATACCGCTGGAAGTCCACGCCATGATGCACGCCATAGAGCAACAACGGGGACCGATCAGTGGTTTGTTTCACCTCGCCGACGACGCGCGTCGCGACGTCGCCGTCGTCCTCTTTCTCTCTTTTTTTTCTTCCTCTCTCCCTCTTTCTCTCCTTTGTCATCCTGTCGCGCGCGCGCGCGCGCAATTTCACCGAGGGAGTTCATTCGTCCTGTTGGCTCTTGGTCCTCGAAGGCTCTAGGTCTCCAAGAGATTCCAAGATCTTCCAAACTTGTGTAATTCAGAGTTTAGATTTCTCAGGATTGGTAAATTCTTAGAACATTGGATTTTCGATAAATCTTCTTTTTTTTTCAAATTCTCGAGTGATGTATATTATATAGTTGAAAAATGTTCTACAAGTAACGTGATTCTCGGTGCTTTCAATGAGGGTCTGCTTGGACTTTCGTCGATATTATCTATATGACGTTGCGACGATCCCGGATTGGCGGATCGAAGGAATAAAGTATTCCTTTCTGTTTCCCAAGACATTTCCTTTTATTTGCTGTTGAAGTCATTACGGTAATCATAATCTTCCAAAAACCCATAGTACCGTCACGATTTCGAACTGACGTACCAAAGAAGAGAAAGAAGCAAAAGAGCGCTCGTTCGTGACTCTCCCGAGAACTTCTTTTCTCGTGCCGACCTGGGCGAATTATTTCGCTATCAAAATCAATCATCGTCGTCGCCGTTGTCGCCGAAGACAGCGTCAGCGACGATTTGAAATTGGTAAACTAAGGATCGCTGAACGATCGCGGCGGCGAGGTGGAAGAGGACGCGAAAAGAGCTCTCCTTCTCCTCGAGTGCTCACCTACCCTACCACTTCCTCCTTCTCCTCCTCCTCCTTCTCCTCTTCCTCCTCGTCCACCTCCATCACGCTTACAGTCGTTCGGTCGCCGGCGAGCAATACGGTTTACGACCGCATACGACGGCGTCCACGAAACAGCTGGTACCACTGGTCGCTGGTCGCGTCCGGCGATCGCAGATCCTCAACAACCTCCTCGGAAGGGCCGGGCCTCCGTCTGCACCAACTCGCGAGATAGTCGAGACAGAGGGGGACACGTGGACGACGACGGTGCTGAAGGCTCGCCCTCGCGACGTCGAAATTTCGTGGAACGTATTCGCGAACGCGTATGCGCGAGTGAGAGTGATATCCGCGCTTCTTTTGGGTTTTCGGCCTTTCAGAAAACGCGACGTAGCTCGTAAGTCGGCTATCGGGGATTCGGATCCGATGTATCGCGTCTCGCGCGAGTGCTGAAGAGAATAGCACGAATAGTGTTGAAGAGAGTCGGAAATAAATCCGGTTTCGTCCCGTGGAAAGAGCCAAGATCTGTTACGTCTTGGAAAGATCCAAGAATCAGGATCCGTTGCAAATTTAAATATCAAGAATCCGAAGTTCTTACGCGCTTTGGATCCAAAAAAATGTCAAGATCTACATCCTAAAAGTCCAAAAATCAGATTCCGTAATAATTTAAATATCCAAGAGCCAAAGTCTTCAAAAGAATCAAGGAGAGATCCGGTACATTCTCGAAAACACGAAGAAAGTCTCGGCCTGCGGAATCAGGACTGGATGAATCACAATCTAAAAAATTTAAAAAAGAAGATCGCTGCATCTCTAACAGTTTTAAATAACACTCTTTACATTTCGTGTCAGTCGGGGACACATTGTGTCTTGGGGATTCGAGCCATCAGTCCACCGAGTCAGTTCCCGAGGAAGTCAGAATCGACCGAGTCGCATGGCCACCGCATCGGCGCACCTGCGTGGATACCAGTGCGAAGTGCGTCGAGCCGCGACGACACCGCGCATCGTCCAGGATGCGCCCGTGCACCACACGGTCCTCGATCAGTGAACCCCATCCGGAGCACCTGCACGCTCGGCGAACCGCCGCGTGAGCCGCTCGAGGTGGTTTTCGGTTTTTCGGCGCCCAGCGTGGCAAATCCGTTTCCCGGGGGGACTTGAACCGACTTGGTCGTCGACTTGGGCTAACCTGGCAGAGATCTCCTCGGCTCTTCTATTCCCAGAGGTTAGTCACTCGCTTCGTTCCGGTATCGTACACACGCGTGTGTGGGCAGTAGAGTGTGGGTACGCGCTCTCGGTGCAACGATTGCCCGTGCGCACGAGCCTACGTGTGTGCGTGCGCGTGTACCAGTGTGTGCGCGCGTGCGCGCGCGCGCGCGAGCCTCGTGCAGGTATATATTTATCCGCGTTGCGAAAGTGCAACGAGCTACATTATATGCGGCCAGCGAGGTGTGAACTTTTTCGGTGATCGAGCGTCGTTTTGCGCCGCAGTCGATCTGGATAAAAAAAAAAAGAGAAAGAAAGACCGGACGAGGCTCCATTTTTCGAGATTGACGCGCATTCGCGCTGTCGTTTCAAACAGGGAGTTTCGATCTTATAAAATATGCTAATAATAAAACGAGCGCCCGCCGATAATAATAAAAATGAATTCCCTCCAGAGGAATGGATTCCCGCCGGTGAACATATTGTGCACTTTTCTCGCGCGGGCACACACACACACACACTCACACACGTTTCCCCCGGTGTTTTCTGAAAGATCGCAGGATTGCGGAATAGCATTCCATCCAAGATGATTGATTCGATCATTAGGGATAACTGTTATTGCTATGGTAAATCGTAACTATGAAAGTCGGAGTAAAACGGAATCCCGGGACGGAGATAGAGACGAGCTGCGCGGTTGACGCGTAATCACAGATAGAGCCGTATAACATCGCTTTGTCGATCGCGGCCGCGCGCGCGCGCGCTCGCGCGTTCCGGATGCGTGTAATCTCCGTAAAAGTTACACGTGGCTTTACGACGACGGTCGGCGACGACGAGGAGGACGACAACAACGATGGAGGTGTCGTCGGCTCTTTCGCGCGAGCGCGGCGCTGGAAATCTTCGCGCGATGACGCAGCCTCCGCGCGCGCTCCAGCCGTGTTGCTGGGAAGATTCATCAATCGCGCCGGAGATTATCGCCCACGATGTCCGTTTCGAAAGGAAATTACGTACGCGCGCTGAAACTAGGCTCAAAAATACGATCCCTCGGCGGCGGCTCCGCTCGTCACGAGGTGAGCCAGCGAGTGTGACGACACACCGCTCTGCTCGCCGTCGATAGTTTCGTGACACCCTGTAAGCGCTTATCGCACGCCGGTGATCGCGATTAATGGAAATTATTTTCAAGGAAATCGTTACTTAATAACGAGTTCCTTGAAAAAGCTAGTGTGTGATACGTATTCGCGCGCTTATTTTCGATGGAAAATTACGATACGATGCAAATGAGCGCGCGGCGTTGCGGAGGAGAAAGTGCGCGATCGCGATTATCGTCAAAATTGCATTTTTCGTGCGCGCATCTCGCTGAGCAAACACGGAAATTATTCCCGAGCGCGATAATGCCGAGCAGAACTCAAGCAGAAATTCATAAATATCTCTATGGAAATGCAATATATTGGTAAAACACGTTTAAGTATTGAAAAGTAATTAATCACCAATTAATTAATGTATACTAAAACGTGGCGCGTATAATTAACCTATATAACATGTATGAATTGAATTAATATTATATTAATTAATCAAGATTTAAGAACAAATGTCGCGCGATATTACCGTTTCAATGCGATGAAAAAGAGAATTATGTAAATTTTATTAGATTAATCAATCAAGGATTAATCGAGAAACAGGTCCATGTCTCGGCTATTCTCTTTTACTTTTTTGTGCATGTATCTTTTTACTTTCGTTGGCCTTTCGAGAAATCGGTGTTCTCTCGCTTAAAATTGACCACAATGTATCCGTTCTACGCGATGAATCGCCGCTGCGGTGGCGTTGCGGCCTGCGAAACAAATAATTGGTGAAAAATTCCTGCTGTTCACGATACCGCGACCACGCCACGGTATTAATTAACTATAAAATTGCGGTAATGGCGAACGTGTCGCGCATGTGTTGCGCGTGTTAGACCGTTCCGCGTGTCACCAACTAAAAACTGGTTACGCACATGCGTACAGATTCCGCGTGAATCCAGATATTTGAAAAATCGAGTATGAAAGAATAGTAGTGCGACACTCGAAAGCGGTAATCATAATTATTATCTAATCTTTCTTTTTAGATAAACCGTTCGATGATGAAATATCAAAATAAAAAGGACAAAAAGTTTAAAATTAGAGAAAAATTAGAGAAACTGTGTGTAAGAGAAAGATTAAGAGAATTTTGTTTAGAAATGGAAAGTCATTCTCATTTAAAAGACATCCTATTAAGTTCTTTTTTTCTCAAATATTGTCCTTTGTTTATACATTTATTTTACGAAAGATATTATATTAAATATTTCTCTAAGATTTTATTAAATTTATAGAATCAAACTTTTTCACTTCGAAAGACTCAAATGTAATTTAAATATATAAATGCATATTAACTTTTATATAAACTTTTTCACTTCGAAAGACTCAAATGTAATTTAAATATATAAATGCATATTTATTTGTTTTATCTTTCCTTATGTTTTATATTTCCTCGAATGGAGAATTACTCATTTTGCAAGAGAGCTCGAATCGAGTTTCTAAAAAAAGAATGCCTAATGAGCCGGTCGGAATAGCCGGATTCGATTCTAAGAGCGATTTTTATGTTGGTTTAGAGATTCTTATGGCGGGGTTACGGGGAAAGAGAAAGAGGGAGGATGAAGGGATTCGCCTCTCGTCGTTTGTCGCTCATGGAATTTGGATGAATCTGTTATTCTCGTCCGGGGAAGCCGTGCGAGGAATTTTGATCGTTTCAACTCCGGTCTGGCACACCGGGTGAGGAGTGTCCAGAAACGACGCTTGTTTTTCGAGAAAGCGCATCGCGGGGACGGAGATGCGACTCGCCCCCTTCTTTATCTACGAGCATAAACACGCTGGACATGCAGTCGCCAAATAAAAGTGCGTCTAAAAGCATCATTTAGCCGCTATTTCTGGCGCCAGCGAAATTCGCGGGCTTAAATTCCTCGCTATTTTGATCTTAATTTAAACCCCTATAAACGTGGACTTCGTCACAAATAGTAAATCAGTCAAACTTGAGCTAAATTATTCAAAGAATTAAATTAATTTATTAAAAGTCAAGAACTTAAATTCAACTGAATTAAATTTATATATGAAAAATAATTTGAATTGAATAATTTAATCGTTTCGAATAAATATAAAGAACTCTCTCCTCTAAATTATAAATATAAAGAACTTGCAAAATTTTAGGAGTATTTTTACATTTCTGTTTTCTAAAACATTCTTTATCTCTTGATTTTAATCGTTCATAAGTTTAAAAAATTTTAATACACAAATATCCTATAATTTAAGAAATTAATAACACAGCATTTCAAAATTTAAACGCAGTACTCTAATAATTTCTTTTTAAATCAGAAAATTGAATATTAAAATTGAAAAAGTAATATAGCATAATAAATTAGTTTATAATTATATTTCCTTGATTTTCCAAGCAAGTGAATCACAGCACTTGCAATGGATGCAATTAAGGCAATTTTCTCATATTCTATCTCGAATAAATCCAAAATGATTTTGCGCTCCAAACGGTGCTTGATTACGATAAAAAAAAAAGAGGAATTGGGCTTACGGAATATGGCAGGTACCGCGAAATAGAAAACGGCAGGAAACGCAACATGAACGGACCAAAACAAAGGCAAGATCGAGAAGGCAGACGCGGAGATACGCATCTGCGAGCGTGGGATCGCGTGTACGCCGGCGTTGAAGTCTCCTCCTTCGGCTTCGTCGAAATCACCGTTTTACGCGAGCGGGGGATATCTGGGACGTGCCGCGCCGCGTCGCGACGCATAATGACACCGACGCTTTTGTAATCCACGTGACTATCGTGCACGACGTGGGCTATACAAAGTATTCTCTTGATTGAGAGAGTCCATCTTTAGATGGCCATTTTAAAACGTGCGCATTTTAGATGCATTGTGTCATGTCTGTTTCCACGTCTTCCGCGCCATCAGAGAGAAGTGATGGAATTTATAAAACTCAACGTAAAATAAAAGTGATTAGATGAGAATAATTTTTTACCTTCAAATAAGAAGATGCAGGAAATAGTGGAACCAAATTTAACGACATCCATCGGACTATCTATTATAGCATAAAAGTCATTGTTGCAATGAATAATAACGCGATAATAAAATCTTATATCTAAATGATATATTAAATTCAGATTTAATTATTAATATTAATTATATTTTAATTTTGACGAATTATTTTAATAAAATCTTATAAACGAAGATACAAGTTTGCGAATTCGAAAATCTTAATGAACTTTATGATACCTGCCAAGACTTTTGAAATAATAAAATATAAATTATAAAATTAACGGTAATGTGTAAACATTATTATATAACGTAAAATTTAAATGTGATCGTTTCTTTACCGATTACACCGTCAATTATCCAATACTTTGCACGTTTCATTGAACAGACTGAGAAAGCAAGGCGGATTATTAATAGTCCTTTTTGCTGGCGATGCCCGGAGGAAGACAGTGGAAGGACATGTGAGGTCATCGCTGTAAAATACGTACGAAGCTTGTTGAATTTGTCTCCTTGACGATCCTAGTCCTCGATCGGACGCACGGGGCAAAAAAATTAATGTTCACAGAATTACGGCGGATTAAATCGATCGATCAAGCCTCGCTTGGTAGCGCAAAATATTTCAGAACGCTAACTGATTTCGCGAGCCTGATTTCAGCGTTATCGATCACGTCGCCGATCTCTAGATAGCGACGAGAAGTCAGTCCATCGATCTTCAGAGCCAGTAATTCCGTTGTCTCTTACGCTCCGTTATTGGAGACGTAATTTCGTGTCAGTGCAAAGGAGATGCGATTCTACGTGAAAAGAATGAATAAAAAAAGCCCTACAGGAGAGTCTCTATATTTCCATATTTTTTTCTTCACGGCAAGAATCGAAAGAGTCTCGAGTTTTGAACACTGAAGAATTAGTGATGCCATTTTTTTTGGTTGACGCCTGTACAGTTTTTAACAACAGCGAGCGATACTTTGATTGTCGATCTCTCGGGGAACTTGGGATTTTCGGGTAGGCGGTCTCGTGCGCGCTCTCGGAAGAACGCCCGGCCTCTAAAATTGTAGAACGAAGTTGTCACTGAATGACTTTCATCAGTTTCTAGACGCTCTTAAAATACACCATGGGCAGCAATGAGTCACCGCTTTCTATCGGAATGTTAATGGCGTATGCACATGTGTGTTCTGGACGGATGGGAGGAAAAAAAATCGATTTCTCACTCTCGTTTCTTTGCGCTACCGCTTGCTTATTGATATTGCGATACGCAGCGCGAGTGGAACGTCCCCGCGAGACAGATTAAGTACAAGATTAATGAAAGAAGTGAGGAGAGAAAGAGAAAGAGAAAAAGAGAATCGGCTTCGCAAAAACCTTAAACCTCGTAATTACGCTTATTTACCTCCGTTGCGAAACGCGCACGGTCGAATTTTAAATCGCAAGCACGCACACACACGCGTAAATAAATTCCTCCCGTCGATGACGAAGTCGCCCGCTTAATCGAGGCAAAAATCGCTCCTTCCATTTGCTGATAAATTATCGATTTATTAAGATAAATATAATGCCCCGATAAATATATAGTCTTCTCTTCAGAAGTATTTAAGTTCCATTCTATAAATTGTACGTTTTAATTTATGTTTACCGAATCAAATCTCATTATATAATTAAGTCTGTTACATTATAGATCTTGTCAAATCAATTAATTCTAACACGCGTTTTAAACTTCAGATTCTACATTCTAATTCAGAATTTTTCCCAGTGTTTTCTAAATATTTCATTAAAGCGTGTCTAATAGCAATTTGATCCCTTCTAAAATTTAACTTTTTCCAAGTTCGGATTTTTCATAAATATTAATTTCCATTAAATTGTAGGTTAAGCGGCAATCAAACGCACACTATTTTCAGATCTACTAAACATAGATTCTACTCGGTTCTGAATTATGTGCCGCGTTGCAGTAATCTACACGTTGCACTTAGCCGCGGGTTTCGCGAAGTCTAACATTTTCCCCGCGCGCGCGCACTCAGCCTGCACGAGTGCAGGACAGGTTCCGACGACGACGGCAGGATACTCTGACATTTGCCAGGTTGATAGTCGAGTGGTTCACCTATAGCGAGGTGCACCTATCCGTTGCGTTATACATGGTGTCCCAGAATCACCGGATGTTTTTTCAATCACAGTATCTGCGTTAAATTCGGCGGACGATTCTCGTATGTGCTCAACAGGAAGTTATTGTCACCGTTTAGCCTACTTGTCTGATTTTTGACACTCTGCAACTTTATCTTTGTGATTTTTAATTAAGTCATTAAAAAGCGAAGCCCATTTGAAGTTGGCCGAGAGGGGAATAAATTGGAAATAAACTTCAAATTAATTATACAAATACGACGTCGAAAGATGAAATTTTTATGCTGATTATTTATCGGAGAGGAAGGAGTAATGATTGTGTCATATAACTGGATAACATAGTTATTCATGAGTTTCCATAAGAAATAACTAAGCAATTCATAAATCCATAGCCGGCTCGACATTTACGATGAAGAAAGATTGATTCTAAATCGTTCAAAAAGTCCGCAGTGCGAGAGATCTTCGGTGGCTCCCGGTATTATTACGCGGTTGAGAGACTAACGAGTCTACGTATTTCGCCAGAATTTCGAGTCGGAGGGAAGCGGGGCTGAAGAAGCAGGCTAAGGCCTCGGGATGGCAGTGGTACGATAATTACCAGCTGGAAAACGCGAGATGATGCATAACGCAGAGAGTCGCAGGCAGTTAGCCGTGCGATTGCAGAAGCGAGCTTAGAGCCCGGCGTCGTAGCCGAGGGCAGGTTTGCAACCGCTGCCAGAGAGAAATTTCTACAGAGTTGCTGCGCCGTAGCGGTCGTTTCGACATAGGTGCAGGATCGAGGGGATCTCGCGCGCCAACAGGTGCGAATAGCATCGGCTCATTTTGATACACGTGCAAATCTTTTTTTTTTTTTATTAGGCTCTCGAATAATTTACGACGAAAGTGTGTAACGGAAAAAAAATCAATGACCTTTGTTCGTTACATGTGGGAACATAAGAGAGAAAATGTGATGCAGACTCACCGCAAGATCCCGACGTCGACGAACGGACTGCTGAATGTACCATGGCGAAGGTGGTTCTGAAAGAGAAAAATATGATAAAACAAAAATATTTTACCTGGTTGTGCATGAAACGTCGATATATTGGCGAAAAACTAAAATATATGTAAGTGAACAAATTTAATAACGTTTTTTAAATTTCCCAGAACGAGGAGCTACTTTTATGATCTTATTTCGATTTAATTAAACAAATCGATTTTTTTATCCTAAAAATTTATCCTAAATTATATATATATATTATTTTCTGATTTTATTAAATATGTGCTATGAGATTTCTGGAACTTTGAGTTCCCCTTTTTCTTGTCTCTATAAATCTCACAGCTCTATGAGGAAATGACTTCATGCCGGTGAACAGACTCCACCGTGCCATGAAAAGACTCCTCGGCGTGCACGTGTAATTAAGGGTGTAATTAGAACACCGGATAAGAGCGGTTTAGACCATTACAAAGGCGGACCACTGTGGAGGTTGAGGAAAATGCATCCTCGTCGAGTATACTGACCTAGTATTCTCGAAAAAGTTAATCACCTAATGTTTTAAAAAATATATCAAAGTTTCAAAAATTCGATATTGAACAAATGAAAATTCAAAAATATAAAAAGACATTTATTTTTAAATATATAATAACATGTATTCTGGGATTTTTAAGAATACTTGTTAAAAAGTTTTGCGTATTCCAAAATTATCGCGTTATTTTTCATGTGATAAGAAAAATTAATAAAAAATATAGACGTGGTGAATGAAATTAATAAAAAAAATTAAATATATCTCGCGATTAATTTCAAATAACTAATCGGTAAATACATTCAAGAGAGCGCATTCCTGAAGAAAAAAAATAACGCAACATTCAAGAAGCACAACACGCGTAAGAGAAATGGAATTAATTTTTATTTAAAGAACTCCTATTTTCCATGTACTTAAAAAATTCTTTCACCCAACTCTTTTTTCCCCTGATCCGAGCTAATTTTCTTTCGCTTGGCTGCACCTTATAAAATGATACGCCACGTTTGTATGCAACAAACATGTGGAATATTTTTGTTCCACTGCATCTTGAGCTAATATCGCACTGCGTGGCGTCGAAGATGTGATTATCCGCGCAAAAAGATGCGGAACCACTGCAGAAAGCCCTCGTACTTCGTCTCGGTTGTCAGAGTTAATGCAAAATCGCGAACGTGCCGCGAATACAGCACGTACACAAATACACACGCTGCTGGATGCAACTTAATGACGATGTCGCCTCGCGTTACTACACGGTGTACTTATTAGCGCGAGGCGCGCTTAGGATTGTGCACATCTTAATTAGCATCGTCGATTAACGAGGTCGCCCGGACGATACCGTTTTGATGACGAGCGACAAAAACTGTGCGGCTCGACGTTTTTAATCTACGATCTCAGTCACAAAGTTTTTCAATTTATTTTATAATGATAAATTAGAGCATGTAACAGTCCAATTTTTTTAGGTAGTCCAAGAATCGTAAAGTATACATGTTTATATACATTTAAAACTCTTTATATAATTATTATATAATTTATATAATTATTATAACACTAATTAAATTACTAAAACAATATTAATTATTATAAATATTAAATATTAAATTAATAATAAATTGAGTATTAAAATAAAAATTAAATAATTTATTTTGCGCATCAAGTATGGAGATGTAAAAAAATTTCTAAATTTCTTTGACAATATCGGATTTGTTTACAAGATTAAAATTTTTTTACGTTGATAGAGTTTTAAATAAAAGATTCGGGTGTTAAAAAATGTTTTAATGTGCTGGTACGAAGCTAAAATAAGAGACATTTGGCTTAGCCACATTGTATAACGCAAAGTATTTTACTTAATCGCAACAACAGGAACCACAGGATCACGAGCCTTATACCGTGTGGCCTTTGAACTCGCGTTTCGACAGCGCCGGCAGACAAAAAGCTAAGCTAATGCATAACCAATGGAGCGGAATCGAGACACGGCGGAACCGTGCGATTAACGCGAGTGTTCGTGACACTGCTGTTATAGATGTCGATAGCTCGACCGACGACGTGGTTTTCCCCGTGCCGATCAAACGTTATCACGGCTGATAAAGTTGTCCGTCAAAAAGAGATTGAAAAAAAAACTCGTTTTATCGAGCGCGATCTCTCTTTCGTGCGATTAAACGTTTTTTATCGAGAAGAAAAGATTTAACTTTTCATACGAAAGTATAAAAATAAATATATAAATAATAATTTACATTTTGTAAAATTTTATTCAAGTTATATATATATATTTTAATTACTGGATGTACAACTATACTTTTGTTGATTTCTTTTAATATTAATAATGACAAATAGTAATAAAAATACCTTTAGAGCCGGAGCAGGATTTACTTCGAACTTTTCATACGAAAGTATAAAAATAAATATATAAATAATAATTTACGTTTTGTAAAATTTTATTCACGTTATACATATATTTTTTAATTACTGGATATACAACTATACTTTTGTTGATTTCTTTTAATATTAATAATAAGAAATAGTAATAAAAATGCCTTTAGAGCTGGAGCAGGGTTTACTTCGCTCAATTATATTATAAATAAATTATTACAAACTTCTCGGCGCATTGGTTGTGGCCAAATAATATAACAAAAGGATTAATATAATAAAACAATAATAATATAATAAAAAGATTAATATAACAAAGAGAGCCAAGATTCTGTTTCACTTTTATTTCTTTTAATATACTTTTCAAGAGAAATGAAGATTTCAATCACACGAAGATTGTCTCGTTATACGAAATTTTGCTTTCGCCCGAGGATCCCTGTCTCTTCCCGTTAATTCGCATAATGGAGATTCTCCTGTAATTTGGTACGTAAACGATAGAGTCCCGGGTGTTTTGACTTTCTCCGAGCGTCTGTCAAGTTTCGTTTCGGTCCCGCGGCGCGCATCGCCCGAGGGGGGCGATTGATCAGTTGCGCAAATCGGTGTGCTTTCTGGACGGACTTCCGCTCGTCAAAGAAAACGGACTCGGGCTGGCGGCGCGGCTGACCCAGTTTGCGTGCGGGGCCGAACGGGCCTCACGGCGCGCAAGGACGCGCTCTGCGAAAACGGACGACTGCCGGTTGCTCGCTCGTGTTGCTTCTCCGCAACACAAACCTCCGCGGCGGCACCGGGGAGGGTGGAGCACTTTCGAAACGAACGACGGTAATTATCGGTTATAAAGTAATACTGGCCGGTCGGCTTGCATCGTTAAGATCGACGCCCGACGCGACGCTCTCGATCTCTCTCTCTCACTCGCGGTACGAACGGGCGCGAAGCGCGAACGACGTGAAGAAAGAAAAGAGCGCGAATACTCTTCTTTTCCTCCCGGTGTTTAATTAGAAGTGCCGTCATTACGCGCGCGCAGTCATTCGGCGGCCTTGTTAAATCTAACGATCATCATCGCGATATTGGCTTAACGGAATCGAGATGAGGCAATCGATATTATATCCTTTGCTTTTCGATCCTGGGAATCTGATAAGGTCATTTTTATTCGATGAAAGAAACAGCCGTGGGATAAGAAATTCCTTGACGCATAGGACGGCATTATACAATTATATCGTGTCAATATTTATGTTGTTGTTATTACGATATTATCACCGCTGTTGCATGTTAATCGTTAATGGTTATCAAAGAACACGGAAAAAACAAAGAAAAGTTAAATTGAAAATCCTATAATTAATTCGACGTATGGAATGACGTGAGATCTGAGATCTAAGATTCCAGTTTGAAATCACCAGGGCAAAATGTTAAAATTAATGAACACCAGGGTGATAAATTGCACGGTCAGAGAAGAACAGTGACCGGGAACTCAAAATTTCAGCGGTAGAAGCCTAGACAAAGAAGAGAAAGCGTTGAACGTATCTCAAGACCTAATAATCCATTAAGTACCAAATTGCAGAAATTTTGCACAGCAGATGTGACAAACAACATGATTATAAAATAAGGATAAGGAAGCAATAAACAAACGTCAGCCACAGAAACGTCGTACACGCGCGTTTCGAGATTTAAGAATCTTAAATCGATCTCCAGGCCATTAACTCGCGAATTAACGAGTCTTGCGCGCACACGGAACGACAAATTGCGTAATTAAGTACGGAGTAGAAAAAAAAACACGCGACGAATGATCGAGTCGAATATTCCGGGAAAGTCGAGAAACCCGTGGCCGTGGCGTTTGGGAAAACAGTAGACGGCAGTCGGATCAGAAGCGAGAGCACGGGCGCGCAATGTGACAAGCCGAGGTCCGGCGACGATTAATGACGCCGGCGGTCTCGCGGTAGCGCATTTGGATCGCCTCTAACGATCGGTCACTGTAAATAGGTTGAAGGCGTATCCGCGGGCTACCCGACATCGAGGTCGCGTTCCAGCGCGTTAAAGTCTCCGCACGAGCCGCTGACTGCGTTTCACAGATACGTGCGGGCGGACAGGACACGCATTTCGTGTTCCTCGCGGCGCAGAAATTCCCAAGGCGCGCGCGCGCGCGCAATTTCTGTCACTCAACCTAAGTGATCCAAGACTGAATCGGCGGATCGCTTTAATTTCATTGTAAGGCATACGAAGGAGAAAGAGAGGGAGAGAGAGAGATTACCGAGAGATACCAAACGTTCCGTGACGAAATAACTGTCCAGTTTCGTCAGCTGCGTCGAGAGCGATTGATCGGTGGATGGAATTTATGGTGGGAACAGTAAAGAGTCGTAAAGAGAGAGAGAGAGAGAAAGAGAAGAGAGAAACACAGAAAAGATTGCATTATTTTTCGAGCCAGGGACAATTCACTTAAGAAATAATATTTGTCGCATACAAAACGATCTGAAAAGTGTAATTTTACTATGAATTTCATGCAACGAGAGCAAAAAAATTGAAGAGTCCAATTAAAAGGTAACTACATTTCTTCTGAAAAGATTCTATATAAATACGGTGAGAAATATCTATTTGCAAGAAATAAAAAACACCGCCATCTACCTTTCTTCCACAAGTGCACGGTAAATGTATTGTTATCATTAATATTTTTTCTCTGAATATATATTTATATGAAAAAAAGTAAATTTTATAAACTAAAACAATTGACATATTTTTATTTAAATATCACACAAAATATACAAAGGTGATAAAGACTGAAATATAGGCTATATTTTACAGGACTTTTCAGAAATAAAGGACAAAAGTGAGTTTTCAAGAAAAGAAAATCTAAAGGACACATCTAAAATAAAGGACTGTCCTCTGTAATATAGAATGGTCACCATATACACATATAAACGAAACTCATTTGTTGTCCCTGAATTCAAGATATCAAAATAGCTCTCTCGCAATTGATGATTCCCAGAGCTGCTTTAAGAAATGAAAATAAATGTTCTCAATCTATTTCTCTCAGAACAAGTCTTTCGTGAAGCAGTCCCAAATATTAAATAATAAAATAAAATAAAATTTAATTTCTCCCCGAGAAAAGTGGTAGGCGGTAGCTCCTCTGGCAGGCGGATGGCTGCCAAGCCCTCTATGACGCCAAGAGAGCACGCGGTTGTCTCGTTGTTGGGACAACAACGCGCGCGATCCGGGCACGGCATGACTCTCTAGCAGCTATGAGAGCGCGGGCCCCCTCGCGTGTACGGGGGACGGCAGGCAAGGCAGGTAAGCAGGCAAGCAGGCAGGCAGGCAGGCAGGCAGGCAGCTAGCTCGAGGCGATGTAGGCGTATAGATACTTCCATCCAGCCTCTCTCGCGTCAGCCGAGTCGGTTTGATGGTAAACGCCAGCGAACCCGACTAACACAAGCAACCTGGTTGCGCAACACTAGGCAGCCCAAGACAACGACAACGACGACAACGACGATGACGACCACGAAAAGCGACGCTCCGTGTCGGTGTGCTTCGTTTCTGCACCGTTCGCCACGGTAAATAGGCTAAAAGCTTAACCGCCTGGTATGTACCTGACACCGCGAGGCCGCATTCAATCGCAATGTAAGAGAGCCGATATGTTCTCTTTCTCTCTCTCTCTCTCTCTCTCTCTCTCTCTCTCTCTCTTCGCGACTCCCACTCGTCCGGCTCCTCGCCGTCCGCGCGCGTCGTCCGCTCCGAGAGCACGATCGCGCTTTAATTGAAATCTATCCACTCGGCAGATTTCTCTCTTTCTATCACTCTTTCTGATTCAATGCGCAAGATATTTCGCAACAGGCGTAAGAAAGATTTCCCTCGCAAGTTTTGCTGGAACGGATATTTTGAGTAAAGATGTACGTACGTATGTGGGTTTCGTTCTAAATTAAACTGGTGATTAAAAGCAGTCGAGTTGATTAAAGTATATAATAAAATCTCTTCTATAACGAGTCTTTCAATTTTAACGACGTTAAAAAATAAGATTATGGTATTAAGAGTTTAATAGGTTTATTGCTTATTTCTTGAGAGTAAGAAATTTTTGTAAATCATAAATTCATTTTATCCTATCATCCCCTGCGATTTTTATAATTTTTATTAATAATTATTAATTTATAATTTATTAATAATAATTTTTTTTAATAAGTCTGCAAATTTATGTGTAAATTTAATAAATAACTACTGTACTATAGATATAGCAGATGCTGACGATTATATATTAAATGAGATCAATGAAATAAAAACTTAAATTGAGGCCTCATTTTTACATTACAAGTTAATAATGGTTGCAGCGAGAGATTGGATCCGTCCTTTAATTTCGGCAAAACATCCAAAAAGAATAAAAAGTGTTGAGTTAGTTCTCCAATAACGGATAAAAATGTTCTCAAAATTCGCTAGCTGTAATTATATAGAATTTTTAAAATAGAAATTTCCCTTCATAATCCCGCCGAGGAATAAACTTAATTACGTCGCGTAAGGAAAGATCAAAGGCGGCGTTGCATTGCGTTGCGTTGCGTTGCGTCGCGTCGCGACGGCGGCGATGGAGGAGGAAGTGCAAGACACGCTCGCGCGAAAGAGAAAGAGGAAGAGAGTGAGAGATGCCGTGCCATTATAACGGCCGTGGAATTCCGTGTTCCTGTCTCTCTCGCGTCGTGATGCTCTCGTCGTCGTACCGAAGAAATCGAGATGAGGGCCGGTAGGATTGGAAATGAAATTCGGCACTTCGGATGCCGGATGCTATCTATATCTACACGGATGCGGAAACTGGGTCGGCTAACGGTGAAATTCGTGCCCCGGCACGAAAATCCACTTTATACCCGCGGCCCTAGGTGTCGGAACTTCCGATTAATTGCGAGAATCGCCAGATCCAAAGTCGATAAGAACAATCGGGTGCTTAAGAAAATATTTTTGACTTTCAAAATGCGTCCGAGAAATGAGAAACCGATTTCAAGTGAATACATACATTACCATCCGTAAGTATTTGCCCACCCAGTAAATTTTAAAGCAGTGAGGAATATGAAAAAAAATTACATTAACGTTTTCTTTAAAATGACTATAAAATACCTGCTTTATTTTTTTGTTACAATAAAAAATTATTAAAGATATACTTCAAAAGCTCATTTGTTCGGTAAATCAAGAAAAATGTTAATGGACGGTAGTGTAAGTATCTCGAAATGTGAAAT
This sequence comes from Tetramorium parvispinum, assembly GCA_011638315.1. Taxonomy (NCBI): domain Eukaryota; kingdom Metazoa; phylum Arthropoda; class Insecta; order Hymenoptera; family Formicidae; genus Tetramorium; species Tetramorium parvispinum. The sequence continues at coordinate 4,242 of VBVR01001837.1, read as the reverse complement.
ATATCTAATCTTATTACTCCGTTGAATTTCTTATATTTATAATATTAAAATTAATAATATATATTGAAACAAAAGCTTCTTCCTATACATATGAAAGAAATAATTATCATTAATTAAACGACCGTTATGATTTAATTATAATTAATTGTAAGATAAAAGCATTGCCGAGTAATTACTATTAACTAACGCACGTGATTGCTAATTATTCACGAATGAAAGAATAAATTTCTTTTACACGCGACGTGAAATAAACGTTGAATATCGTGCACCGTTCGTCGCTCGGTTTTCTGCGAACTTTAAAATCGCGCACGCACCTGAATCCAGTTACGGTCTCGCACGACTGAGCAAACTGGAAATTTCCACGGAACCTGGCGTTGCTTTGCACGCTGATATTTTCCCTCGCATCGGCACGTTTTTATACGGACGACCGGCATTAAGCAAGAAACCGCGAAGCGACGATAAAAATCTCAAACGGAGTTAACGCGTGATCTGTGCGCGATGTCGATGGCGAATGGATTCGCTTCTGTTCGCCGGCTGGTAATAAAGAGACGAGTGAACGAGCGAGAATAGTCCATGCTGCTTTTTTTTAAACTGAGAAAATAAAAAACTAAGTTAATTTAAAAACTTGTATATTAATTAAAAGATGAATTTATTTAGACTGATATATTGGAATGAACCCTTTGAACACCATTATGGGTCACCTGAGCCCTTTCTATCTATGGAAATTTTTCGATACTTTTAAGAGCCTCCCTTTCTTATTCCCTTCTGAGAAAAGTTGATGCTGGGGAAGATCTTGGTGCAGTAGGGCGAACGAATCCACTAATTTCCCTGGCAAGAGCATTGAGTGTATTTTTTAATCGGACATTTGTAATCCATGTTAATGTTAAATGTATCCTTTATATAAAAAAATAAAAATTATGTAAAAATCATTATACATCTTTTATTTTTATTCCAAATTAATGTCTAAATATCTATTTTTGTTTAACAATAAAAGTACCGAGCGATCATTTTTGTAATCACATTTCTATCTTTTATTTATCTAAATTAATACTTTATTTCTTATGTAAAAAATAGAATTCTAAAATTTTGTAGCTATAGAATAAAGAAAATAATTAATGAAAAGTTATAAAATTTCAGAATCTTATTTTTTACACAAGAAATAGGAGATACTATTCTAATAAAATATTATTCTAATAAATATTATATTATTTATTATATTATTCTATAGATATCATTCTAATAAATAAAAATAATAATAAAATGATCGGTACTTCTAGTATTAAAAATCATTTTTCTGAAATTTATATACTATTTATTTACTATTTTATTCTTTCCAAATGAAGTACAGAGTTTTGTTTTGAAAATTTGAAAGTATGTTCATGAATTTTTAGAAATTTTTTGGACTGTTATAAATAAATAAAAGAATTGTGGAAACAGTGTGATCCAGGAGAGTGTAGATAGAGTACCATTTTTTACATAGTGCACTAAGGGTTCATTATAAAAATCTTAATTAGCAATTAATCTAATAATTTATAATAAATTATTACAATTAATATACATTCATTTGATATAGATTAATAATTCAGATGAATTATTATTGAATTAAAATTCAATATTTATATTACGATCGACTAATTAAAATTTAATATTCTCTATAAAATTTTTTAAATGTCCCGGATTAAAGTTAAGCGCGACGGATTAAAGTTGCCACAGCGCATTAAGATTAATATATATTTTCAATTAACTTCCGCTGTACGCCGAACCGTGGAAGTTAGGACATCACTTTTTGTTTCGGTTGTTTATCTTGTCAAGATTTCTTTTTTTTCTTTAAAATCATTACACGTCAGTTCCTGAGAATGAGACCCAATTAGAAGCAGTGATGAAAAAGAAAGGAAATCGACGGCACGGATATGTTTTACTCTGTATATCGGGAGCCGGCAATTTTGTCGGCATAAATTATCGTAAACGCCACTTAGCGAGGCATTTAAGCGCTTCCTGCCTCTTGCACCGCGCGAAATGCGTCCCCGTCTTAAAATATAAAAACAATCTTCGATAGGTAACATCACGGGTAACGCGTCTTATACGGTTCGTCCTATTTTTATCAACATGCCACACAAATACGCAGGAGATATCTCGAAAATTTTTCATTTCTTCATGTCTTATGAATGTGGAGTTTCTTTGATTTCTTATATTGTAGACTTAATGAAAAAAAATGTGTTCCTTAAATATTCAATGTTAATTTAAGTTCTGATTTTAGTACTTTATATCGATACATATTTAAGTTATAATTTTACCATTCAATATCGATGATGTGGATTTGATTGAAGAGCATGAGTGAGTCTGCAAGAATATGGGATGTGTGTTAATTAAGAAATGAGATAATTGCGTTATTAAAAAGTAGAAAGGCATAAATCAGGGATTTATACAAGAATGAAGGAAGGGAGGAAGCGGAAATGAAAAAGATGCAGAGAAAGAAGAAGTAGGTAGGTTAAAATATCAAGAGAAAAGACGATTTTTTGATTGGAAAGAGGAAAAACAAGCGAGTAAAGAGGGGAAAGATGTAGGAAGTAGGGAGACAGATAGCAAGAAAATACAGGATGATAGGTGAGGGAAAATATTTAATAGGACAAAATTTGAGAATTATTTTTCAAAAATAAAGCAGGTTAAAGGGTTAGGGAAAAAGAACAAGGAGTTTTTGAGAGTTTTGTAAAAAAAATATATGTTGATAAATAAATAGTATGTAATGAGAGACAATAATTATCTCATTGGACATGATGGCGTTATGAAGGAGGATGATTTCGAAATATCGCGTCTACATGCATACATACGTTAACCGAGTTACAGTTACCAGGCTGTGTAAAATTTTAATCGAAAATCGAGATTACGAGCTGCTCTTCTCAGCGTAGGCCGGCTCGTTGGCCTAGAAATATCTTGGCTCGGTCTGCGCTTCGCGCGAAGGATGGCACGTTGTATGCGCGAGCGTGTTGGAGGAGTGTAAATCGTAGCTCGTGCGAGACGCGACGTACTTAATACTTTAATTAGATGTTCGAGCGGGTTTACTTGCCGGACGAGTTACGATTTCCCAGTATCGAGCGCGCAGTCGTATCCTTGCGATCCTTGCCAAGGGAAATCAACGATTAGTAACGTTGTTCGAGTGCAGGATGCAACCATTTTCCTAGGAATTTAATGTACGATAAAGAGATAAACAGATTACTTTTATTTAATAGCAAATATAATACGATTAATAAATTATACGACGAAATATATTATTAATATCTCATTAATTATTTTCCAAATTTTTGTTTTACTCTTATTATTTTATTAAATACTGAATGTATAACTTCTTTTTTACATCTTCTTTTTTCTTCGGTCATTTTATCTTTTTTCAAAATTCTTTTATTCATTTTATATCTTGCCTATAAAATCTTTTTTATTATTATAATTTTTCTTTTATTATTTATCATTTTATTTATGTCACGTAATACATAAATACATAAATGCATAAATAAGTTAATAAGTAACATGAAATGAGCAAGAAGAGAAGAATATTCTTTTACCAATTATTTCATATCTTGAATTAAAAAATTTTATATTGTTTTATTTTTTATTTGTCATTTTATTTTTAATGTATTCTTAATGTATTTTCCTAATTTTCATTTTATTATTTTATCCATTATCTTTTTTTATTTTTCCTCTAAATTTTATTTACTGGATATTGTTCATACATATTCAGAATATCAAGAACCCGGGATATTTATCAAGGATACGTACAGACAGGCGAAACGGAAAGAGATGCGTTACGGCTCCTCACCTTGAGTGATTTACATTGCTGCCGGATATAGGTATGCCGTTGCAATTACGCGATCACCGTTAATGACACATATTATAAATAATTTTATATGATTCTTATTTGTCGAAGCTCTATCGCATCTCTCTTGACTCGATTTATTCTATAATACGTCAATATATACTTGTCGCGCTGCATAATCTTTCTGAATGTCATATCCGGACTTCCAATACTATATTATACCGGCAATAAATCAATCAATATCTGCAATAAATCAATATATCCATCAGTGATGCATTTATTTCGACAACGTCATTTTCGTACGATGAAATCTTTCATGTAATATCATTAACCTTAGTAGAACTATGTCTTAATTTTTAACTTAGCAACATATAATAAATAATTACGTATCAATTTATTAAACACTTAGGATTAAAAATAATTTTTAATTAAAA
>VBVR01001836.1:0-26864 GCA_011638315.1 Tetramorium parvispinum | reverse complement strand
AACCAGTTCACTGGTAATGACGTCTATAGACGCACCATGAATATTTCTTCCAATTTTTAACGGATTTGAATATAACTTGGTACACCCATGCTTTTTGGGTCGCTGATTACAAATCTGAAGTCAGATTTTTAAATTTCAAAATGGCCGATCCAATATGGCGGACCAAAAATTTAAAAACTTATAAGTTTTTTAATTTTTATGCAAATCAGTAGCGGGTTTTTTGCATAGACATAGTATACTAGACTGCGCGTTCCCTATCTTTCCCATTGTGAGAGCATGTGCCCAAAATAGAAAGAAATAAAAGATGTTTGAAGCCCCATTCTTATACTATGTCTATGGTTTTTTGGGTCGCTGATTACAAATCTGAAGTCAGATTTTCAAATTTCAAAATGGCCGATCCAATACGGCTGCTTCTAATGATATTCTATTTTGAATACTCTTACCTCCGTTATTAGCTGGTGAAATATTATCACGCTCCAGAGTGCGCCACGGGGAGGCTACGGTAGGATTTTACACTCCATTTTTTACATTTTTTTGTTTTAAAATTTTTTAATTTTTTTGTTCCTTTGATTAGATTTTTTTAATACGTTTTGTTATTTTGTTATTTTAAAATTTCGGCTCTTGATTCATCACCAGCGACCCAAAAAACCCCTTATAAATAAATATACTTTCACGTAAAATACATAATTATTAGGTCTTACCAGTTTTGGCACAAAACGTTGATTTCGCGTTACCAGTGAACTGGTTAACGATTTATGTTAAAGAGAGATAAAAAGTCCTTATATATATATGTATATAATACAGCGTTAGCATTTGTACATATGTACAGTACTCTAATCTTCTCTGCTAATAATATCGATAGTAGTAGGAAGAAGACCGTTTTACAAGAAATGTAAATCTCATGGCTGTGACAATTGTAATACCGGCATATGGCATTTGAAGATATATAGGTAGAACGGCGGATACGTGTTAACGTCCCCTTGAAAATGGGAACTGTTATTTTTATTCAGTTCTGTACATTATGATAAGCAATTGAAAATAAAATTCCAAAAGTGAATCGCTGCCTTATTTATTACCTTTATTTGAAGATACCAATCATTTTTACAGATAATACGCGCCAAAACCAGTCTGTAAGAGTAAAGTCAAGAGACTGAGAAAAAGAGCACAAAAACTTCTGAAAAACTGCGATATATAAACGTTTATAAATAAGTAATTTTCTAAATTATATGTAAGATGTATAAAAATGAGAACGCCGTCACACTTTCATGCACAAGATTGATAACTATTAATACATAAGCATTTAATTAATCCGAATCGCAGAACGAAATTTTTTGGTAGAGTATAAGTGGTGTTCCGGTTTTTACTTAACCACACAACGGAAATTTACATTCGTTCTCGCCTTGCTCACGGATAAATATTTCAATGATAGACGTACTTTGTTTACTTATTATATATTTTATAGGCGTGTGCATGTTTTAATATAAATTTAGAATTTTATCAAATAATAAGGCTGAAAAATCTCGTTAAATAGACGAATTCAAAGTACATATAAATATTTATATTTCAAAGAGGAGTTATGTTTCTTTATTTCCTTATATCTTTTATTATCAATTTTGCAAATGTTTCTTCAAGTAATTTCATCAAGTGATCATATTTAGCATCAAACGCTGCGTAATATAGAGCAATGAAAACGAAGAGAGAATATTACACAACAGAGAATCTTGAGAATAAAGTATAATCGTTATGGAGAAGTTATTCCTTATTGAATGCAAAACTTAAAATATCACTTATGCGGTATACATAATAGAATTAGACGAACATCCAGAATGTGGTAACAAAATTCAAAATTATGAAATAGCAAAACTGTCGGTGTACAACTGTTGTAAAAAATATTTAATTCTGCAGCATGTAATATATGTATTTTAACAAATCATTTCAACTCATCTTCAGATGAATGTAATTTAATGAAGACAAGTATAAGAAGATTTCTCTTATGTATCTCTTATCTTATCTCACTCTTGAACAAGTACACACGCAACAATGCGACGTGTAAAAAAATAAAAAAATGTTTTAAATTAAATATTACATCGAGTTTAAGTAACCACTTAAAAATTGATTGTTCTCGGTAGTATTTACTCTACAAACATGAAAATATTGGTGAGAGATAAAATAAATACACTGAAATAGTATCTTAAGAAAATATAAGAACAAATTTTCAACACGTCACAGGTAAATAGATAAATAGACATACCTTTCGGCTTTGAAAGCATTATAATTCCAACAATATAACATTATTTAAAATATATCATATCACAAATTTAACGAATAATGTAAGAATAACATTTTAAATTGTATAGATTTTAACTAGTATAATTTCGACAAAAGAAAGAAAAACAGAAAAGTATTGAAGAGCCAATTCAATGTTTGCAGTTACTACGCGCACAGCGAGACAATTACAAAATGCGCTGTTTTCTGTCGCTGATTCGGATGTACACTCATTCGCAGATCGTTATTAATTATTGCGACAATTGCAAAATGATTAAGGAGTTTTTTTATTCAGTTTAACTCACGCTCTACCAATTCACAATAATATTAAACGGGAAACATTTTAATATAAAAATAGGAAGATTAGTATTCCAGACAGACGCGATCTTTTAGAATTTAAAATCTGTAAATTCTATTTCCATATTATTTACAAAATCAATTATGTTACAATTAGAGGGAAATGTTAACATTACTTCGAAGATTTAGTGTCTAAGAAAACAAGTATATGCATAAACGCATGCGCGTTTATGTAAGAAAGACAATGTTTATTCGACATAAAAGCGTTTTATATCATACATATATAAATGCAAAGCGAATAGTCACTAATTAGAAATACATTTTTTTATGTATACACACGCGCGTATAATTCTTCATGCTATCTGAGAATTGTGCGCGAATTGTGTTCAGAGTTATTATCGTTGGTAAAAAATTTTATGTTTGACTTATTGTGATAATTGTATTTTTTTTTAATACTGTAAAATCCGCAAAAAGGGAAAGAATGGAGATCGTATTTTGGGACACAAGTATGCAAACTTCTCAGGGCCTCAGAAATATAAGTCTATACAAAGCAATTTGAATATTATGTACTCAATTTTCTTTTTACGTAGTTTCTTCTTATGCGCGATTTTTTCATGTGATGTTTTCCAAATAATGCGATTCGTTTCTTACGCGGTACAAAAAGAGAGTTGAGTGTGTTTGTAATGTTTCGTCATTGTTCCTCAGTCTAGGTCTAAACAGAGCGAGAGCGAAGTTTCCCGTTGAGTTGAAACGAAGTTTCGAGTTGAATTACGCGCGCACCCGCGCGAGCGCGATGCAAATCGCGGCGAATTTATATCGAATCGCGATTGATACGCGTGGTGGCGGCGGTGCCCCCGGCGGGGACATCCACGTGATGACGTCAAACTATGGCGTCTCGATCAGCTGGATGTTGTGTAGAGTGTGCCTGCCTGCGATGCCTGTCTCGCGAAAAGTAACGGAGACCGCCGTCTGCTCGCCGTGATACCGTGAGTTGTCCGTCCGCCGATCGGCGATCGTCGCGATCGACGATTCTCCGCGATCCCGCACCCGGTCGGCTCCGATTCCTTCCCCGCGGCGGAGCCGCCGCCGTCGCGACGGGACCACGCGAGTGCGAGACGCGCCGAGAGAGACGCGGTAAAAAAAAAAAAATGCGTACCCGCGGGTGCTCGCCTCGAAAGGGCGAGGATCCCTGCGAGGAGGTCCACGTGAGAGGTCCACGCTCGCGACAGAGGCGGCGGCCGCGCGCGGATTACAGATCCGCTCCGCGGATCCGTCCTTCTGCCGCGCAACGTGGTGCCCGCGCGACGTGGCGCGACTCCGCGGGGCCGACGCCGAGAGCGAGAAAGTGGAGTAGCATCAAGGGAGCATGGAAAATCGGGCAGAGCGCGAGAATCCGGGCAACCCGCGGGCCCCCTCGCCCGCTGCCGCCATCGCCGTCGCCGCGAAGTCGGCCGCGGCGGCGACACTCCGTTTATCTTATGTAATTGCCGCGAGTGTGCATCGCCCGCGTCGCGTCGCGTGGCGTGGCCATTTTCGCATTCGCCCGGGCGTTTCGTAATCGTTATCAGCTCCATATCTGGAATTCAGCGAATAATGCAGGTCGCCCGGTTCCGGGCCGAGGATCTCGTTTCCGCGCGACGTCGCGAATCCCCCTCGGGGAACGCGGTCCTCACGTGCTCGTCGTCGCTCCGCAACGTCTGGATCGTCCGACGTCGCGATTTCCCCGCGAAATCGCGATTTGATCGAGAGTCCCCGCAGATTGTCCGCTAAATCGGCTGCGAGGAAGACGACGAGGACGGCGAGCACGTTGTCGGAGCTGCACGACGCGGGTAGACGCCATTAGTTGCAAATTCCACGGGGCGAACGGGGAGCGAGGTGGAGGAGGGGGGGAGAAACGAGCGAGTGACGGCAATGACGCGACGCGACGCCGCGCCGCGTCGCCGAAGATGATGACACTCGTTCGCGGCGTGTCCCATTTGAAATTCCGATGCGCGATCCGCGTGATAGCGCCGGCCATTTTGTCGCTTATTAGCCGTGCGGATAAACAATCCCGTGCCGAAACGTGACTCGCCAGCTAGCGCGGAGGATTTCAATTTCGCTCTCTCTCTTTCTATCCAACCCCCGTCCCCGCGTCTCGGCTGCGCGGCACCCCAAAATAGAAAAGCGTGTCCGGGGGTCCCCATTTTCTTGCCGCGCGGATTTTTTATGTCGTAACGCGATATACCGCGGCAGCGGACGATGATTCGCAAGGCTCCCCCTTGGTCGAGCGCTCCCACGGGCGATATCCGGCACGAAGAGATTTTTTTTTTAATGTCATCCGGAGATATTAATAGACTTTCCCCAAGTCGACGAGAGTTTCAAGCGCCCTTATAATTTTATAAGAAAAAGGGGAAGAGAAAGCGTTTTCCATCCGTAAGCCGATATGCATACTAGAAAAGGAAAGCTCTCACCCTATCACGTTGTATTTAGCTTACCCCACGAGGGATCGTTTCTTTTTTTATCTTGCGCTGTCATTTCTGCAACACCCTGTATAACCTGGAATTTTAAACACTTCTTAGTAAATGTTAACTAATAGTAACATTCAGCAATATTTTAATTTCCCACTTTAACAATATAAATGTAATATAATAAATGTACATAACAGTTACATTTACCGTTACCGTTAGTTTATGTTTACTTGGGTTTACATTGCACAATTCGGATGCAAGTTATATTTATTTTTGTATGCAAAACATTATGATAGTACAACTTTTTCAAGCTTCCATTTCATATCCCATACACAAAACTTGCAGCTTATTCAAGGTACAGAGAAGATACTATACGGAGGGATAATTTCAATTTGTTTGCAGTGACCAGAAGACTCTATGCAACATGCCACCAGATAGGCCGGATGCATCGGGTATCGAAACTGACATAGCACTGAACTCGTCTCAGGATTACAATTTCGGTGAGAACGCCTATGCGATGAACGACAAGGAAAAGGAGAACGCCAGCGTGCTGGCTGACGCAAACCCGACCAACGAATGTCAAAGCGAAATTCCCAGGTGGGACAAGTCCATGGAGAAAAACAATCAGTCGGACGATGAGTTGACGTCTCTCAGTTGGTTGCATCAGCAGAATTTACTTAAAGGCTTGGACATTTCGAACCCCTCCAAAGACATGAAGCACGAGAACATGCTTAACAACAATATTTGCGACGACATGGCAGACTTTTCTGAAAACACCAACTCCGTGTCGAGCTTGGATGATAGTTTCTGTCCAGGTAAGATGCACGTATCAAAATACGTACCAATTGTGCTCGAGTATTTTTATATTAACTTTGTACTTTTTTTTTTCTTTGCGACGCTGCACCGACAGAGAGTAATGGAAAAACAACCGTGACGCTGAACGGAAACGGACAAAACTATCCCGCCAAGAATTGTCAAAAGCCTGCGCAAATATTTCAGGAATCTGCGAAAAGTCATTGCAATATTTCGCCAAGTAATCAAACGAAGATTTCTTTGAGCAACAATAATTTGCCAATGTCTAATCGCAACAAGCATCCTACCCATATACCGTATGATCCTCATTTACACAGAAATAGCAAACCACCGTATTCATTCTCCTGCCTCATATTTATGGCAATCGAAGATAGTCCCGGAAAGGCGTTACCCGTGAAGGAGGTTTACGCGTGGATCCTGGAACACTTCCCGTACTTTAGGAATGCCCCTACGGGATGGAAAAACTCTGTCAGACATAATTTGAGCCTCAACAAGTGCTTTCGGAAAGTAGAAAAGGCTCCGGTGAGTGTGCGTAGCAAATTTCTCTTCAAGCAAACGCACCACAAGATTTACAAGCATTATCGTTATCGTCGCATCACAGTAAACGTTTATATAATTTTTAATTTTTTTTTTTAGAGTTTAGGAAAAGGATCGTTGTGGATGGTGGATGCACAATATCGCCCAAATCTGCTTCAGGCATTGTCTCGCGCTCCTTTTCCTCCCCCGACAACTCAGAACTTGTCTTCGTCGGAAAAGGTGTCCAGAAAATGCGTAAATACACGTCTCCCAGATCCGGTTCTCTTTCCGTACCTATCCAAAAGACTGGCGTCTAGCAATATTAACGATAGTACAGAAACCGAGATTGATAGTGATGTCGATGCTGCGGCTGCCGCTATGCTCTCCTTCAAGCATGGACCTATCATTCTGAATCACAATAAAGGTATTGAATGTGCATGTTTGTATGCGTAATAATAAAAGACAAAGTCTCTGTATTTCGTTAAGACAATTGATATATTTATGTATATTAATATGTTTCAATATAGATCGAAAACGAAAATTGCCAGAATCGGAAAAGCTGGTGCCTGTAATTACCAGGAGTTCCAGCGAAGATCACACTTATAGCTGTATCGCGTCGATAAAATTGGGAAGGTAAAGATATATTAAGCTCGTCTGTGATCGACGCGAAAATTACGCGATCAAGTAAATTTTATCGTTTTCGTTTCATTTTGTTCCGCAGCAAACATTCAAGCGAGGAAGAATTAAATCCAGATTTTGATGAACAAAGGAAGATTGCAGAAGGTGCGGACGCGCTCCTAAATTTGGCTGGCGTCAGTACAGCGCTAAATCATAGTAGAACACATCATCATGTAACACAAGGTATTAATACGGCATCAAAATCGGAAGTTGTCGCAAAACCAAAAAAACGTTCTACAACAAGCGATTACTCGAACACGTCTGAGAAAAGACGTAAGAGATGGCGAGACTGGAAGGAGGGAAATCGATACCTAAAACAAATTAGGGGTTAACGTTGACATAATTTGTTACTTTTCGAAAAAAGTGTACATTATCGGGAGCTTTCCGTTTGTGCGCGAGTCGAAGACACCTGGGAATTTTACCATCTACTAACAAGAAAGTACTTTTGTTTTATAGTATCGTCAGTAAATTCCTCATCCATTTCTGAAAACGCGTTTAAATCGACTTTCATGGAAATTTCTTCGATCAGGTCAGTTTCTCGTCGTAAACAAACACAACAAAAACACGCGCATGTAAATTCTTCCATGTAACTTGTAGTTATTCTAGTAAAAGAGAAGGTTGTTGGATTGCATTTCGAATTGATTGGTGTGGTTGCTCAGGGTTTACAACATGCTATATGCCAAAATACATTCGGTAGCACTAAACAACAAGCAATAATAGAGATGTAGTGTTAAAGAGATACTTTTTAAACACGCTGTTGAAACAATGATACAATTGAATAGTACGTGGAATATATATCGATAAAAGAAATTATATTATTACTTACTGAAGTAATAATAATCATTTTAGAACTGTTGCAAGACGATTATATTAAGTCATAGAGAGTTTAATTAATGATAAACTTCTATATCAGTTTTCTTTTCTCTTTTTTTTTGTAGATATGTATAGAGGCATAATCAACATCAACTGTCACGAAGCCTGTCCCAAGAGTAACGAGACTTATTGTTTTCAAACGTAACGCGGCAATATTCGACATCACACAGCCCAGTTTGAAGCCCAGTGTGTTACCATTATTTTACTTCGAAGGGTGCTAGTCTCGTTATTTTTGAGACAGGTCAGTCGTATTCAATAGAGAAAGAAAGAGAGATCAATAATATATTTAAAAAACGATTACACGCATACATATTTCTATGTATATGTGTATATATGTATATAAAATGTATGTATACGTGCATGTATATGCAGATGTACACATTGCACGCATCACGCCCGACATACTCATTCATGGATTTACAGTCGGACTCCCCAATTCTCGAGACGAAACGAACCTTTCCGTTCTCCCTTTCGATTTGCGCATACACAAAATGAAAATGCCATCGCGCACGCATTGTGCGTTCGTACGTGTCCATACTCTCTTCATTACTTATTCCACATGTATGTGATAAAAGTGACGAATGTGAAATGGTGGAAAGGAGAGGTAACGTGTTCAACTAGTTAAGAATAAGGGAGTTTAATTGTATATATGTACAAGGTGTTCCCAAATTTGCGATGTGAAAACAGCGATAAAGTTTATGAAAAACAGTCGTAAAGTTCATATTTTTCTCATTTTTTTCTTTAACTCCTAATGACAGTTGTCAAGCACTTCGGACTTGGTTCAGTATTGACTTGAACAACTCGTTTGTCTTGCGATAATCATTTGTAGAAACCGGTTTACAGTAAGATTTCACGCCTCGGACAATTTAAAGATAAAAGTATACTCATTATTTGCAAATAAACGATTATTTGATTGATTGCAGATTTTATCAGATTTTCAATTCTGGTTGAAAAAGATCTCATCGGTCGCGATTAAGAGGAATCTTCGCGATTTCGTTTTTCACAGACTTTACAGCGTTTATCACGCGAAATTGAAAGCACCCTGCATGTAAACCACACTGTGTGCATCGTTGCGCATGTACAACATATGTGCCACAAACGTATTATCAAAAAAAATCTCCAAAAAGAAAATAAAAAGATATCGAGGTATACATTCAACATGATTTCAAAACGAAGAAATGTTATCATTTTACATCTTTTTCTACTCTCTTTGTGGCTTTCAAGATGATTTTGAACAGTGTTGTACATATGTAGACCTCCTAATGTATCCATAGACCAGTTTTCGTATTCAGTTGGAGGATGAATATATAGCGATATCGTGCTGAGATGTTAATTAAAATCGGACGGAGATGAAAAATAGCGCTACATGGAAAGACAACCTATTTTTATAAAAAAAAATCGTAACACTAAGGAGAGAAAGAGAAGATAGAGAAAGGGAGGGATTTGATAATACCTTGTAATTGTAAGATATGTACGTGTGCTACAAAGGTATGCGTAAAAATATTAGGCAAACTGGTCTTGTATACATTAATACGTAGTTCAATATAGAGAGAACATATATTTTTACAGGGCGCTGCCCGCGTGATAAAGGTTCTTCCTAATAATTCGCTGGTACGCAGTTTATTAGCTTAAATATCACTCTACAAAGTATAAATAATTAGTGATTCTGAATGAGAGAGAGAGAGAGAAACGTAACTGTTGTAGCGCAGCCTGATACGATTTCTACATATCAATGTTCATGATGCGCGAAACGTGCTCCGACAATTTCGTAAATGCATTCTATTTGTCATTTCGAAATCCATCCGAGGATTACCATCTCGCGAGGATCCTTTGATATATCGCTCAAAGAGCGTTCACCGTCAGCATTATAGAATGCTAGTTTCATAGCATAATTACGTATTACGTAACATCATTGGCATATGTTGGATTCAAACAATGAATAATAATTTTAAAATGTTTAACTTTCGGTTATTCCATTTATATTATAAAGCAGTAGATCAGTCGTGACAAATTGGAAAGTCGAAAATCTTAATTGCCCATATGGGAGACAAATTTTAAAGAAAATAATTTGTATAATAAACAGGATGCGCTACATCAAATATTTAATGTGATTGTAGCTAGTCAGCTACACCAGAAGAAAATTCAATCTGGAGGTGCAAGAAAGAATGCCATGCTCAATATGATAAATATCGAATCTATTTAATAAAAGAAAGAAATAATATTATTTAAATAAACTTTAAGAAGTGGTCGACAGAATTAATTTCCAAGAATTTTCCATCTTCTAACTTGAAATTATTTTATGTATTTATGCTATATTAAACGTACTCTGCTCAACATTACCTAATTTATATGAAATTTAGCTGCAAGCAATCTATCTTTTTGTTATTTTTAAATTTTATTTTACTGTTATTATCTCTGTGATATATTGCAAGAATGAATACGATATTATCGTTGTTATACTTCAGTGTATCCGAAGTTTTAGAATTCTATATATTATGTTGTTTAACGAAAGTTTTATATATATACATATATATATATACATATTATTATTAATTAACTGGCATTCTTACTCACACCTTGAATACTCTACCTTGATAATGACTTTAAAACAAGCTGGCATCTTCAAATTGATAATCGTATGGAAATTTAATGTTATAGCTTCACGATTTGTTAACATTCTCTTAGTCTAGCTCGTGTTTGCTACGACTGAAGATCTGCTCTTCCACGTATAGCTTAATTCTAAATTAATCGGCTATAGAGAGCGGGATGCCATTCATCGATCATAATACTGTGTAGCTAATCGATAGATTAAAAAAAAAGCGTAGAGTTAAATCGATTAGTCACATAATGTAAAGCAATACACCAGTAAATCCTGACATTGGGCGAAATACTCTAGTCAGCCGGTTTACCGTCAAAGGAATGGGCTTATGTGCAATCGCGTTAATCGCGGAGTCGGTACGATGAGGGGATAGACTGTTATTCTATAATTGCATTACGTAGAAAGAATAAGTATTAACATCGCATACCTTTTCTTTTTTCCTTAACGACAGCGCCGACTCTTATTATACGATGTAAAGTCGCAAAATTCACAATTATTCGTACGCGGTCGTTTTACGCGAGGATGCGCTATTATCACAACCGGCTGACGGGTGAAGTCATCCTATGACAGACACCAAAAACACAAAGTATGGAGCAAAACAGATTACGATGTGTCATTGTAACTAGCCAGGGACAATCAAAAGACATAATGTGTTTGGTTTGCTTCCATTACATGACATCGTGCCAAATGCAGAATCCTTTGGGTTTGGAAGATCAGAGATATGTTAATTTATATGTACACAATATATATATATATATATTATATATATCTACAGATTGTATATTATAAGAATTTTGTTGGCGTAATATGTAATATTATAATTATATATATATCATTATTATTATTATTATTATTATTATTACTCATTTTAGATGAATCATGCTGTAAAATGTTTGTTAAGTTTTTGATCTTGCTTATATATATCTTGAGTATATTTAATATTTTAGGCTGTAACCACAAGAAAATTTTATCTAATGAAACAAATGAGGAAAATTACAAAACTTGTTGATTATTTTATCCAGCATTTCTTATTTCACATAGCAATCATGGCATTTTTTAATATACATATAGTATGGTACAATTAACAATATACATACACTAACGTAATGATGTTAATCATAAACAAATAATTGAAAAATATAAAAGTGTCTTCTAAATAATCTGAAATTAATTTTGCCTTAAAAAAATATTAAGATGTTACGTTTAAACATTCTGAAAGAAAAATATATTTAATAAATACATTGAGATCTATAATATATAAAAATTTAGAATAACACCTTTGTAATAATCAATGATATAGGCTATTCAGATCCAATTCAATTAGATGAAATAATTAAATAATGTCAAGTTGATAGTTCATTCATCAAAAAGCTTTTACGTTCTATTAACTATAGTAAGGGATAGATATAAACTTATGACAAAAAATTGTTTACATTTGCTAGTATTTGAGCATTTCTTCTATTTAAATTTCACTTTCTTTACTGTATTTAGAAGGTGTAGAACTATATACGTTTCTTATGTCTTCTCTCCAAGATAATTGAGCACTATCATTGGACACTATCTTTTCATTCCTGAGGATTTTGTGATTCGTTGAAGTATTATAACTATCTATTGTGTGCATTGTGCCATTCATACTGTAAGTCTGATAACCAGTATCTTGAACCAAGTTCGAGATACTTTGCTGCTCAAATGCGTCCGACATTATGTTACTCTGTTTATGACTTTCGCGTGAAAAACTTGTCGTTTCCGGTAGAAATTTTAACCTAATATCATTGTTATGTTTCTTATTACTAAATACGACGACGTTAGAATGCGCGATATTATCAATCAAATTTGGTAATTCCTCCATATTAATGGAATCACATGCGTTTGTTTTCTCATTATTTATAATCATTAATTTACCATTGTCTTCAGTACGTTTCACGTCATTTTCGTTATTGGATACATCTAAAACATATTTTTAACAACATTGTTACGAGCGTCTCTGTTTTGCATGTGATAGATCAATACTCCAATATTTTAATAAAAGATAGTGCAATAAAAATAAGAGAAAAATAGTGTAATTATTTAAAATTTACTTTTCTCTGAAAACAGTAAACATACAATTAGATTTTTAAATCTTTTTCTTTCTATACTCTTCACTTATTTAACTGAATTCTTCAGAATTCTAACTGTGATGTGATGTGCCTTATGCAAATGTATACAAATTTGATATTGGAAACTTGTCTTATCATTCTGATAGCCAAATCTAATAAAGAGATTTTAAAAAGTTCTATTGCAAACTTTGTCGATAGAATGTTAGCAGAAATATAACAGAATCTGATTATAATAGAATATAATAGCAGATTATAAAAACTGAACAAAATCTGCCGTTTCATAATCATTTAAATAATGTATTCTATTTTTAATATTTATAAAATAATAAATTCTGCTCAGTTTCTTTGCCGACAAAACACGAATTTAATGCAGACACAGATGATATGGAATCTGTTGCGATATCTGAGTAAATCTACTGCCAATCTGTTGTCGATATTGCGAGCAGTTCATGTTCAGGGACGATAATGAGAAAGTTGTTTTCCCCATTCGTTAGAGCAATAAAGGTGTTATATAAGTGAAGACAAGAAAAATAAAGGGTAAAAGAATGTATTAAAAAATTAGGCTATAACAAAAAGCAAATTTACCTAACGAATGATAGCCATTAACTGAATTGTGATCTTTTCTCTCAACTATATCGTCTGTGCTCATGTTTATCGTGAAGTTAAGCTGAGTGGCCGAAGAGCAATATTCGATTCTTTCGTGCAGCCTGTCGGTTTCAGCATCATGTATCGGCGACATGTTAGGTGGCGATAAGTCTTCAGATATCACTATGGATGATCCATTGCTTCGTCGCTTAGTTTGTAACAGTTTCTGAAATACAATCTTACATTACTTTCAGCGCTACTATGATTTATCTTATTTAATATTAAATAAGTATAGGACTAAAATATAAAACTACTCTTATATAAAAGAATTATTAGAATGTACTGTTATTTACATACCTTTAATGGCATACCGTGAACAAACATACCACTTTGAGGAGGGCTGCAAGTTAAATCGCTCATTTTAACTGGTGACAATGATGTAAAACTTTCGTCATTGTCAGTATCTTCATCATGACAGAAAAATAATTTTCTTCTCAATGAATTGTTGCTTGAATTTACATCATCGTTGTCTGCATTCTGCTCCTTTAGATACAAGGATATTTTTATCAAAAGAGGTAACTAATATCGAGATATACTTTTATTTCAACAGCTATTTCAACCTGACCAACCTGAGTAAACGTGAAGAAGGGCTTCAAAACTTCTTCCACATTCGAAGGCAGATCCAGAGGTAGAGATAACACTGTCTGACTCCATGCTACAAATATAACGGTGATGAAATCGATTGATTTTGGAACATTGATCTTCTGTTAGTCTTACCATCTTTTGTAGCTTTCGAAAGTTCCTGGCCAGAATCCGTGTCTTTCAAAAGCCTGTTGGGAGTGTCCTGGGAGAAAAGCGATCTGTTCTCCTTCTGCCTGACGTCCCAGGGGCTGGGAATTATTTGATTCTGCTTGAAGAACCGATCTATAGCTGCCTGGGCCCGCGTCTCCAATTCTAGATCCGGAGAATACATTTGTTGCATCGGTGACTCTTCGATCCTCGCCGGTTTCATGTGAGCCAGCTCATCTATGTTCCACGCAAACGCCGGTGATTGTTGCATAGGGCTGGGAACCTAAAGATCACAGTAATTTTAGCGCTCGTCACCTTGTCGATCGCTCGTTATCTGGAGCTCCTGCAAGCAAAAGGAACCTTGGTGAACACGGTCGGGCTGATCGCAGACAGGTGCAATCTGTTAATCAAGTCAGGCTCGAACGGGTTCTTGGTGATGAACTTCCGCAGCTTGGACGGCGGGGTGATGTGACTCGGCAGAACGGAGAACGGTAGGCCGTTTTGACACGCCAGGCGCTTCAAGTGAGCCTCCTGCCGCTTCACCGGGGTCCCGCGCATCCAGGGACTGCCCGCCAACGGACTCTCGCCCTTCCGCTTCTGATTCGGCGTGCCCCGTCTCGCCTGTTCCATCGTGATTCAAACGATCTGCACAAAGAAGCGAACTTCACCCTACCACTCAACGTATTCGCACGCGATTCGAAATTCACACGATTCAGACTTTCCGCGTGGTTTCTTCGTTCAAACGTCAGATTTCGAGACTGCGAGACTTCGGCCAATTGTTTCGGTTCGCGCGATGTATCTCGCGTACGTCACTTTTTGTGAATTACAAATCGGAGATTCGTCCAATATCCAAGCGATTGGAATTCTCGAACTTTTAAACATGTCAGGTTCGTTTCAAATTGATAGAGTTCATTCCCAGGGCTTACAACTTGCCAAACGGGAATATCCAGTAAGTTAAGGTGCCTTTTCAAGGTGCGTAAGTGGAAGAACCCACCGTCGTAGATTTCTATACAGGGTGATCGATAAAGATTGAATCAACGCTCGTGAGCAGATAGAGCGGAGTAAACCGAGCCGAAAAGTCCTGTATCATTTTTCAATTTTCGCATTTTTTAAATTTCGCATATTTAACGAATTATTAATTGTTAAAAATCAGAAGGGATAGACAACGCGATGTGAAAATTCTCATCGCATTGTCTATCCCTTCTTCTGATTTTTAACAATTAATTATATTAATTACTCGTTAACTATTGCAAAAATTGTAAAATGGTATAGGATTTTTCGACTCGCAATCAGTTTAGGGTAAAACTTCAGAATAATGCCCTCAGCTCTGATTTTCTTCTAATTTTGCAAATCGGCTCCTTTTCCATCAAAAACTGTTCCCTGAAAAGGAAAATGGCCGCTCGCATCTTTCTTTTAATTTAATTTTTATTTTTTTAACGTCGGTAAATAGGAAATTGAATAATATACGTCCTTTTTCCTATCTAAACCAGAGAATATGTGCTTCAAATTAAATTTATTTCCCTTGAAATTTGTTTCCAAGCATATAACTTTGTTTATGTCCATGTTAATTTAATTTGAAGGGCGTTATACTGAAGTTTTACCGTATTAAAGTTTAGTCTGTTCTATCTGCTCACGAGCGTTGATTCAATCTTTACCGGACACCCTGTATATTACTAGTCCGCTAACGCCTTGTGACTATATAGGTTTGTTTGCGTCGCATGCTTCAACATGCTCCTATTTGCCCCAACGCGCTCTAATACAAGCATCCATTGGATAATACAGGTTATTAGATCACGTTGAGGCAAATAGAAGCATATTGGGCATGCGACGTGAACAAACCTTATATTCCGAACCATATTAATTTGACTTTAAACCCTGATAGCGAGTCGAGGCCGTCGAGGGCTGAGTATCGAATGAAAGCATCGATATTAATCGACGAGCGAACAGATATATACCATGCAGCCCGTGCATCGCTTCGACCGCACTTTTTGCACTCCAAGAGAGAAATGACTATAGTTCACTTTAATCTACATTCGCTAAGAGAAAGAGACAGAATTTCGCGAACGGGGAAGGTGCAGCCGAGAGGAGCAGATCTCGCCGATTATATATAAGAGTGGTGGACGCATCGATGGTGAATTGCATCGTTGCTGCCGTTAGCTGAAGTCATTGGATAATCGAGCGAGGTCGATTCCGATTGTTGAGCTCGCTTTCGCAATCTGATCCCACTGTGATCCTCATTCGCGAACGAATTCTTGTTCACACACTGGATTCGGATATCTCGCTCGACTCGCTATGAGCCAGTGACACCGCTGGCCAGCGGCATGCCGTCGTCGTTGTCATCATCGTCGTCGTCGTCGTCATCGTCGTCGTCGTCGTCATCATCATCATCATCATCGTCATTATCGTCATCATCGCCGTCGTCGTCGTCGTCGTCGTCGTCGAGAGGCGGTCACCAATCCCGGCTGAGCGCCGAGATATGCTCCTCGAATTCGCGGCCGTGGCAGTGACCCACCCCGGCAAAATTGTCGTCCTCGTCCGCGAGAAGTGATCGAACGATGGAGAACCAGGACGATCGGACGGTCAGAGCGAACGGAAACGGTACGTCACTGAGCGGTACACCTTGCTCTAGGTCTTGATCGGTGTCATTGTGACACCGTCGAGAAAAAAAATGCAAGGTATTTAAGTGCAACGGTTGGGAAATCGAAGCTTGACGGGCTTCTTTCGCGACATTGCACGCGTTTGTTGACGCCGATGATGACTCATGATGCGATTCAATTTTATTAAGAGAGTGTCTTTTACGATTCAGAGGATCCACAAGTGAAGATCAGCCGATTGGAATCGGAGAATGTTAAGATGCGGGAGGAGTTTAATGTACAGCGAGCCAAAATGAAGGAGTTGTTCCTTCAAAAAGAAGGTACGTGGCATGCGCGATTTTAAACCTCGCACAAGCAAGTGTCTTTGGCAGTTGTATTAAGAATCAATGTTATTCTTTTGTAGAAGAATTAAAACGGAGACTGGAGGAAAATATGGGCCTGCAGAAGGAAAATTTGAGACTGAAAAACGAGCTGGACGAAGCTAAGAGCCAACTAGTCGTCGCGGATCTTAAAATACAGAACGATATAATGATAGAGAAGAGGAAGGCCCAGGAGGAGATAGCGTCTTTGCAACAGGTTATACACGAGACGGTGGAGGAGTCCTCCTGCTCGAGGAAGCAGCTTGTCAGCGAAGTGTCTAAATTGCAATTAGCTTTTTCTAAGCTTCAAGAAGAGAACGCGCTACTGAAAACGCAATTGCCGCGCGATCCGCCGACGGACGGACCGCCAATCTCGTTGTCTACAGTAACTAAGACATTAGCTAGAAAAGTGGTATCGCAATTAGGCGCGGATTCCTTATCTCTAGGCCCTGATAATTTAGAAGAGAGCATGCGGAAGGTAAAAAAATATGTACGTAAATCTAAAATTGCATGGAACATTTAACCCTTTGCATAATCGTTTTGTTGATAAATTTGTATATGTGTTTTGCAATACAGCACTACTAACATTTCTCTTTAGACACGTTAAGGTCAACGCTTGTCTTACAACAATAATATTTGCTGTGATATCGATAAAAAACTGTATAATTTCATAGGCACAAGAAGACGCGGAAGTTTTACGTTCATTGGTTGTGCCATTGGAGGAGGAGATAAAAGCTTTAAAAGAGAAACTGAGATCAACCGATGACGAATTACAAAAATGTAAAGAAGTTCTATTAAAGAGACGGCAGCAGGAACCTGGTTCCTTCGAGCCGTCGTGTGATATGTGCGCGAACTACGAAGCGCAATTAGTCAAAGTAGAAGCGACTGCCAAGGATTTGGAGAAGCAGCTGTTAGACTCTCAACGTATGCTGCAAGCTCAAAAGGAGGATCTAGCTAAGGAAGTTGAGTTTCGAAAGGAGATGGAGGAAAAGTGGAATGAGAAGAAAGAGGAGCATAAAATCAAAGTTACGGAGCTCACCCTTACCTCACAGATGGCGCAGAAAGATTTATCAGACTTGAAGCAAACTTTTGAACAAATTCAAAAGATGATGTCGGAGGAACTTCGTTCATTGACGAAAGGCAGAGAAGAAATACACAGACATCTCATTGCGTAAGATAAATCTTTTTCTATCAAAGTCATTTTTTAGTAGTTACAGTGTTTCCGAACTGATAGTACAAGTGGGAAGAAAATAATTCTATATAAAAATAAATAAAAAATGTAGAATATTTTTTTATACGAATCTATTTTAGAGAAAAACAACGTTAAATATTCAAGTTAAGTATACGTGCTATTTTTGCACTTATTGTCAGTGAAGCTCATGTTATCTCTGCACATATTTTTGTTTAGAAATATTGTCAACAATAAAATTTCTTCTGTATCCGTCTTAGTAGCTTTGCTGACACTAATTCGATGACTGAGTCTGTGTCATCAATATGTTTACATATAGCACTCGGGAATATATAGAGACATGATTCTTGCGTTAGGTGTGCTTGTGATAGTAATGCTTCCGCTGCAGTTATTAAATCCAATATCCTAATCATTAACACCCGGATAAGCAGATTATTCAAAGAACGAACAATCGCAAAATATGATTCGTTTGATTCACTTTCGTCGACGTGATTTTGCCAAAATCTACGTTCTTGAGAGAAGAAGTAATTTTGCAGGACATGTATGATAATTCTGGCATACATATAGTAAATATTGAGATCAGACGCATATCTAAATATTCTGAAAATTGATTTTCTCGAAAACAAAGTCTCGTAGAATAAAAAAATGTTAT
This sequence comes from Tetramorium parvispinum, assembly GCA_011638315.1. Lineage (NCBI taxonomy): Eukaryota > Metazoa > Arthropoda > Insecta > Hymenoptera > Formicidae > Tetramorium > Tetramorium parvispinum. Next base: position 8,112 of record VBVR01001836.1, on the reverse strand, counting down.
TTTACATTTCCGATTTACTTTTCATATAGAATCATCTTCCCGCTTATACGATTAGTTTGAAGATGCCCTATATATACAAAGTTAACATAAGTTATACAAAAAGATAAAAGGTAAATGATATTATATTATAGCGCATTATTAATAAAGTTTTATTTAAAATCTTTCAGACTTCAGATGGAAAATAAAAATCTTGTAGGTAAACATAGTAAGCATTCACAACAACTTCAAAGTGAGAGTATCAATATGCCAAATACCGTTGAGGAACTGCATATGAGCCTTCTAAAAACGCGCGAAGATTTAATTACAACCAAAGTAGCTCAAGAAGTTGCACAAGAGAAGGAAGAGACATTGCGATATGAAGTTACTTTACTAAGAGAACAAATGGAACAAGAGATTAGTGTTAAGGAACAAGCTAATAATATATTAAGGAATGAAATAGGTGGATTGAGGTAAGCGACTATACGTATATACGACAATAAAATTATAGGCGATTACGATTATAATTGTTAAATTTGACTCCGTTCTACTTATAGAATGCAATTAGATAAATATATAAGAGATCATCGTACACTTACCGATAAAGAAGAGAAACTTGATCGGTTGGAGAAACAGCTGCAGGAAATCCAAAAAGAGAAAAAGGATACTGATTCAATTATAACTGAATTACGACAAAGAGTTATGAGTCTACAGCAAGAATTAGATACCAGTGAGGCAGTACAGAAAGACTTTGTTAGATTATCACAATCATTACAGGTAATAGAAATAATATAAATAGTAAATTCAAAATTATCGAGATATAAAGTTGACTCAAAATTGTCGAAAAAATTTCTAGATAAAAGACAATTTATTGTATTAAATTATCAGTAAAACTGTGTGATACATAAAGTAATGATAATTTTTGACAATCATGCAGGTACAACTGGAAAGGATTAGACAGGCAGGTAGCGAAGTAAGATGGCAACATGAAGAAGATGTCGAAGAGTGCCCTAGTTGCCATACTACGTTCTCAGTCACGAAAAAGAAGGTAAGATAAAAAGTGCAAATGAAATTAGTGGCTCATATATATAAATATATAAAATAGTTAATGAGACTTAATGTCGTGCAGGTACATTGCCGTCACTGTGGACATATATTTTGTCAATCTTGCCTTTCACATATTGTGAACAGTGGGCCGAAACAAAGACCATCCAGAGTCTGTGATGTTTGTCATACTTTATTAGTGCAAGATACCGCACCATACTTCAGCCAAGAACCTCCACATACACCTGATTAAATGTTCTAAAATTACGGAATTGTAATGCAATTTAATGAGATATGCAATATCAGTCCGGTAATGTGCTGATTAATACGTCTCAAAGATGACTAATGATAATTCTCCTTTGTTTAGAGAGAGGGAGGGAGGGGGAAAGAGAAAAAGGAGAGTTAGAAATGTTAATAGCATAAAAATGGGATTTAGATAAGATTCCTATTACCTGAAAACTGGAGTGATATAACAGATATCGTGTAAATATGAAGTTATGTACTACCTAATGGTTACTGTAATTTAAACAGATTAAAGCTTTTGAATGTATGTGAGTTATTCAAAAAAAATTGTGAGTATTTATATTACATTATCTTTATTTAATTACGGATCTGATATTTAATTAAAAATTTCAATTCTATGAAAGAGAAATAGACTTTAACTAATAGACTTTTGATGAAAATTTTTTGTTTACTTTTTTTCTTGCATACATTTTTTTAAGAAAAGTAAATTGGTACTTTAAATTGATCCAACAAAATAGAATGTATACTTATTTAATTTGTTATCTTATGATCGTTAGCTTTAATACAATCATTAATAATGTAATGACAATGCAAGGGCAAAGAACTTAAGGTGCAGTTGATAGCATGTAATCTATTTAAATTTCTAGAAACTAATTTAAATGTATACAATATCGCTAAATAGATTATATATTGTCAAGTATGCCTTGAGTACTTGTTACCCTTGTATTGTCTGAATTTATCAGAGGCTTTACTATCTATTCAATTATACAAGTTTACAGTACATACATATGCAATGAATACTATCTTATCGTTCGATATCCATCCAAAGTGCCTGAATGAATTTTTAAGGTTGAAATGATATAAATCAGCAAAAATACTTGTAAATAATTGGCGAGTTTTAAAAATTCATTATCTTAAAATATTTCTAGAGTAATCCAAGGATACGCGCGCGTTTTATAGTTTTAAATTATATTCATTACGATATTCATAAACGAACAAAATTCTTGACAAAACTTTCAGGATATTTATAGGATGTATTTTTAAGATTGAAATGATATAAATCAGCAAAAATATTTGTAAATAATTGGCGAGAGATAAAAATTTCATTATCTTAAAATATTTTTAGAGCAATCCAAGGACACGCGCGCGTTTATAATTTTAAATTATATTGATTATGATATTCAAGAACAAAATGCTTAACAATGTATTTTTAAAATTAGATGTCAAATTTTATGAGGTGAGGTAACTTCGTACAGCAAACCATTTGTTCAACAAATTGTTCATCGAAGTTTTAATAGCTTTAATACCTATCTCTTTAACTACATTACTGTTATAAACACAGGCGCATGTATTTTGAATATTTTTTTGTTACTTAAAAATTATGCGATGTGTGAAAACCTATGATTATTGTAATCTTGAAATGAACAATGAATTAAACATATTATAAATGCGTTCGATAAGCAACAAAAAAAATATTTTATACAAAACCTGAGCAACTCTCTTTAAAAATTGGAGCCGTCAACGAATAACAAATCGTAAAGTATAAAACGTACATATAAATCAGATTAAAACATTGGAAAAATTATATTAAAATGATATATATAAATACAAAATATTTAAAAAAGATATATTTTTATGCGCAAGAATTTTCAATACATCGAGATAAAACGTAGATAAACATCGAGTCTAATATAATTCACAATAAAACACAAGCACAGTAGCTCAAATTAAAAAAAAAAGAAGCTCCCAATATTTATATTGCATCGTAACTAAATAAAAATAATTTATAAATTAAATTAATATTTTCAACATTACATAAATTTGAATTAATATCGCATCGACAATTATTTAATTTCCCTAATAGCCAAGTCTGCTAAAGGCAGAGTTTGCAAATTGTATGCTGCAAGTTATGCTATAATTTTTACAATAGTGAAGCACTATCTGCCTATCAGATAATGTGCTTAGAAATTAAACAGAAATATGATAAAGTCCACAATATAATATGATGGCAGAAATGCGACAAAAATTGGGCACAGCTTATCAGCATGAATAGATTTCAGGCATTATATGCTGGCACAGTATATCGTAACAGCAAATCATGCTTGATTTCTGCTCCTCAACTGCTGTCGATAAGCGATATTGCAGACTTTGTTTAATATTAACTGCATTTTTAACGTTACTTTGTGCAGCACGTCATGCTTCATTTCTGTTGCGTTTCTGCTGTAAATTGTACTTATTTTCTGGCAGCAGATTCTACTGCCAAAAAATAAGCTTAATGTGGACGCAGTGGACAGAAATCTGCTCAAACTCATGCTTCGGTTCGTTGGCATATTGCCAGCAGTCTAGTATTTGGCTATTAGGGTTGTTTCTTATGTGATATTGATACTACGCACGTGTTATAAAATATCGACATAAGACAGAATTATTACTTATACGACCAGATCAATAATTTGTAAATTTCTAATGCGAGTTATAACTTTTTTTTTCTTTTCCCTATATACTTTGGCCCAAAAATGTCTTGTAAACGCAACGGAGATCCGCAAGTTGCTCAAGGACATACAATGACATAAAATTTGAATTAGACACACTTATTGATATATCACATGGAAAAGAACACATTCACTACGTTTGCGATTGGCTGTGGACGTTTTTGTACATCGATCGGTGGTTCTTCAGATTGAGCGTGTTTATCTCTAAGCTCCTTCCAATGATTTAATATGTCCGTGTACTCTAATATCTTCTCGTAATCGTCTAATTTATTGTACACGTGTAAAAGTCCTCGATAGTCGTATTCTAAACCACTATAACCCTTTCCGAATAACTTCAAGCCTGTCGAAATTAAATTTTGCGAAATGTAATAGTGTTTCGTATCATGATAAACATAATTCAAAATACAAATTATATATATATATATATATATATATATATATATATACTTACTGATTGCGATACTACGATGATAAAGCTTTTCAGCGTCTCTGAACCGGTTCATATGGAAATTGTATAACGAAGCTAAATGTCCTATACTCAAACCTACTTCGTAATCATCAGGTCCTAATAATTCTTCTTTAATACCAATAGCTTTCAGATGCATTGCTTCCGCTTCCTAAAATACGTTGAACATATAATAAAATAATTAAGTATACACAGCATATATAGATATCTATATCGGCTTTTATTAGCTTTTATTCGTTAAGATACCTGAAACTTTCTCATACTCTGGTACAAGCGGCCCAAGTTCCCGTAATGTTTTGCCGTTTGTACATTTCTTTCGCCAAACGCAGTTTTCGACATTTCTAAAGCAGACAAATGAAGACACTCGGACTTGAGTAAGAGATTCTGTTCCGACAATGGCGTGGATGCGTTATCTATAGCAATCTCTTCGAGAATAAGCGCCTTTATTCTCCTAGCACTTGCAAGCATCAAATGATTCGAGGGTAAATGTCTCTCCATGATATCTATAGCTACTCCAGCGTGATCGCTACAAAAAGAGGATTGATCGCATAATGTACGATGAGCTAAATATATAATTTCAATTGATTACCTTGCATCGTCAAATCTGCCAGAGCTATATTCGTGTACATAGAGAGCGTAAGCTACGTCTTCGTGTGCCAAGGCAACATGAAGATTAGTCCTGCCGAAAATCGTTCTTCTAATATCTAACGCAGTCTAAAATACAAGACGGAACGGTTTTTACAATCACATCTGCACAGAAGATTACGGGGATTTGAAAAAGATGTTTGGAGATAAATACCTTGTATATAGTTACACTATTGCTGATGCTATCGAAGTTTAATAAGAAAAATCCGTAATCGATGAGAACATCACTATATTTTGGATGATCTGTATCAAATATTTCTCTTGCGAGGTATACGGCTTCCTTGATTAGCAAACCGGCTTTTTGGAACTCTCGCTTCACCACGCACGACTTCGCCGCCTGTCTCAGAACGTCGACGATGACTCCCGCGGGAAGCGATGGTTTCAATTGTTTTAACGCTTCTATGCTCCATCTGAATGATAGATAATATTAGTATACAGAATGACCAAATCTACTGTGCCATCCGTCAATGGCAAACTGCCGAGATCATTTTGGGACGAAAATTCTAACATCAAAATGTCGAGGCTATAATCAAAACTGTCACATTAATTTGACAGTTTTAACAGTTTATATTTTACAGTCAATTTCACAGCAAGACTCATGTCTTTTAATCTGTTATTATTATAATTAGTTAATAATTTACACAAAAATACAAAAGATAAAAAGCAATTAGCATATAGATAATACATATGTAAAATATGTATAGTTTCAAGAATTCATGCGCTTGAAAACACTTTCAATATTGTGCAATATGATACGACTGAGAGCGTAAATTTTGGATAATCTAAAGACCAATTTCTACATAGAGAACTATGTTTGGCTTGTATATCAACTGTGCGCCGACTGTTGTTGATATGGAAAATTGCAATATGTTCTATTTATTTCAGTAAGGGAGCATATTTTTTATTTTCATATGACTTATTATGGTCTGATCGTGTGCATATCATCTACAATCGATTGGGAGAGCGATTCATGATCGCAACACAATAGAAACTACAATAAGTTATGTAGAAGCGATAGGCCAAGCGACACTTGGACAACGATATGAATATTTATTGCGTTGTACTATTGTTTTATCGTAATTGCCACGGATGTCAGAAAGTGCGACTGGTAACCGGCGTACAGTTACAGCATGTTCATCAATACAGTCGGTTATGCGAAAATGCACGTGATATGATAGGGATGTAGTTGATGCATAATGCCTATGTGAAAAGGGCATAGCAGGATAATGTTAATTTTTACCAATGTAAATTAACTTTAAATTCGGTTTAACTTATCTTGTATCTTTTTCCAATTTTTAGAATTAGAGAAAGATAGAAAATAAGTTAAACCAAGATTAAAATTAATCTACATCGGTAGAAATAAGCATAAGTATGTGTGTGCTGCTTTCGCAGGACTCTAGCCGAGATTTTTACTATAAATTGGCAGTGATGTAAGAATGGATTTCGCAGACAATATTTAAAAAAAAATTTTTATGGGCGTAAAATGTTGGCAAAAAAAATGTCTCTTTAATAACCGAATCGATTTTGTCGAAAAAAAAGTTATAGGGTTTAATAGTGCGAAAAAAATTATGAAAATTTTTTCAGAAAAAATAGAAAAAATTAAAATTTTCAAAACATTTTCAAATTTTGTTACGGGATGTACTTGAGATACAACTACCATTTTTTACTAAATTAAAAAAAATTAAAGTACATTCATTTTTTACTGAAATGAAAGATTTCAAATGCTCGTATCCTCTCGTAAGGCAATGGCAAATCACTGACAATATCTTACTAAGAGAACTTCTCTAAAGCCCGTATCAGACTACGGATTGAGATTGAGATTAGATTGGAATTTGACCGATCAGAAACAAAACTAATATAATGTAACTCTATGATTGTTCTAATTAGTCAAATTTCGATATAATCTCAATCTCAATCTGTAGTCTGATACAGACTTAACATTAGTCGTTCGGAAACAGTATAAAAGATCCGTATATTTGTTTAATCTGTGCACACCGCAGATACGCGAAAAATATCACCTCGCTTGAATCAGGTAAAGAACTAGAATTCAAATTCGGGGACAAAGTTAGTAATCTATCCTCGGTATAACAATTGCTTAAAGAACCAAAAACAAGCTTAAAAAACAAAGCCTGTTCCAAGAGAAAACAAAATCTCAAAATGATCTCAGGAATTTGTCATTAATGAGTGGCACGATTTGGGACATCCGTATATGTATAAAACATCAGGAATAAAAATGATAATATTAATATCCATTTCTACCAATGTAGATTAATTTTTTGTTTAACTCACGTGTCATCTTTTTCCGATTTTTAGAAGTAGATTGATAGAAATGGACATAAGTGAGGGTCAACTCGTAGTTTAATTCATTTCGATTCATATTGATTTACAAGAAATCGATTAAAGAGCCAAAAGTTTCTGGCGAATCTGACCCATTTAAGGAAAACAATAAATATTAGATAAGCATATACCTGTAAGCTTCGTCGTATTCACTGCGTATATAGAATAGTACACTGAATTCTGCAAAAAGGGCAGCGTGATTGCTATTATTGTACTGCTTGCTCTTTAACTTTTCTATCATTTCCATGGCAAGTTGATGAGTCTCCGCAGCTCCGTCAAAGTCGCAGTACGCTGCTTGTGCATGTAACAACCTAAAATATGTCGACAAGAAATTCTTTTAATTTTTTTTAATCAATTAAATCTGCTAGAAACTTGCACAGTCGAATCGGCAACGGAAAATTAGATATCAAATTGAAACACAAAGGAACAGATTTTATTATTAAAATTTGATAGTTTAACCCAAATAGTACAGTTCATCGTTATGAACTTAAAAAAATTCACTTTTTAAAATTATTTATGAGCTAGCGTATTCTATTCCAAATAAACTTAAAAGAAATCCTTTCAAAAAGAATTCCATAGAAAAGTATAAAAATTCCTTTTTTGTTTGAAAAGAGGCTCAGAATTGACATAAAAACAAATTTTAAATTCTTAAGAATGTTTTTAAAACAGAAATGAGATGGAAAAAGAATTCATTTCATAATTCAGGAATTTACAAAAATTTTTTTAGATTCTTTGTGCCATCAGGGTATCGATCATGTAATTTTTAGAAACGTGAAAAGTATCGCGTGAACTCAATCAACAAGGATTTCAATCAATAGAATCGTTGCGTTTGTGTGAAACTTTTCACACATTTCACGTTTCCGAAAATTACATGATCAATATCGTAAAAAGGATCTGACAACCAGATAGTTT
>VBVR01001835.1:0-24653 GCA_011638315.1 Tetramorium parvispinum | reverse complement strand
ATTAGTTAAATTATTTGAATAAGATTTACTTTTCAATTAATTTTATCATAATGTTTTGTGTCTGAACATCATAATTATGTAATTATAGAAATATGTATGTTATATGCGACGCGTATATAATTAAATTATTAATTACTTATCTGAATAAAATCTTGTTTTCTATATTGCATATTTTCTCATTAACATTGTTACATTATTTCTGTTAAAGTGAGGAACGTTTCTACAAGATGTTCAGACAAGTTTATTTGACTTGCTAACATCAGTTTCTTGAAAATAAGCAAAGGTTTTACTTGCGCCTTTTCACCATGTAAATTATTCCTTACAAGATTGATTTAGCTGTCAGCGCTGTTTCTTGCCAACAAATAGTTGCTATAATTGTTAATATTCTATTATACTAGTTTGTAGAACTGAGTCAGTTGTAATCAAGAAATTTTTTTATTGTTGTCTTGTTACGTCTTCAAACGTAACAATGTATTCACAGAAATTATATAGAATATTCAAAGACTAACACAATTAATAAAATTTTTATGCAATTAGAAATTTTTTGATGAACTTTAAAACATCTTTTTCTTTTCTTATTAATTTTTCTGCATCTTTTTTCTTCATCCTTCTTTTTTCTAGCTAATCCAAAAGCTATCCATGCTAACATATTATATATATATATATATATAAAATTTGCTAAATAGAATTCTTGCTAAAATATTCTATAGATATTGAATGCTATAAAGTACAAAATTTGCGATCATGTATGTCGAGTACACCTGCGGGCTCTGTGTCCTGGTTCATTGAACTCTGTGAAGGCGGTGGAGGAGATAATCGAAGGTACAGAATGAGAAAAAAAAAGTTTCAAAAGGGCAGAGGGAGGAGCGGAAGCCAAAGTGGACCGTGCCGTTTTACATATTTTAACGGTTCTTCGTGTACCTCTGGCCCTCGTGAAATTCGTCTGCCTTTTTTCGTTTTGATCTTTCTTCTCTTCTTCCTCCTGTGTGACTTAACGTAACTTAGCTTTAAAAAGCGAGTAATGAAGATGATCCTATCTTGCAAGAGTATATTGCATATTTTATTCATACTTAAATACGTGCAAGCTATTTGAAATGATAAAAATATCTCATCAATTGACGAAAATAAGAAAAGCTATCGCAAAATAAAGATTCTAAACAGGAAAATTAATAAAAAATGTAATATTTACAATGTTTGCATAACTAAAATTTTTATTTAGAATATTTCTTATACACTATTTTCTTAATATATATTTAATATAAATAGATATTTTTGCAATAAATAAATGACTTATAATATATTATTTTTATGACAAAAGAGAAATATTAAACTAGATCTAAAAATAAGTGACAAAATATTATTGTTACCATATTTTTAATATAATAACCACTAATAATGTAATATAATTATATGATTAACAACGTAATCTCTTAAATGATGATGAAATTCGATAGACGATAAATATGATGAATTACTTTCATTCCGCTTACGTAAATATATATGCATTAAATATTAAAATAATAATTATGTTGGTTATTTGAGGTTTTTGTTGGAAATATTATTATTGCGTTCCCTTTACTCTTCATTCATCCCCTTTCACCCTCGTATCAATACGCGCGAAGTACGTACTCATCATGCGGCAATGAAATACCGCGATGAATAATTCCGCTATTCTATTTCGCTCGCGAACTAATCATACAAATATTCCGCGGCTGGCCGGTTAACCGGACGCATTACATAGCACGCGATGCGTGCTACGAGAGCACGTTTTCGAGTATCACGCGACACACGGATTCGAATTTCGCTCACGCCGAGCAATCTGGCAATAGTATTCGGTTGTTCATGAAATGGATTATATATTTTCATAAATTGTCATAGAATTTTCACTGAATTATAAATTCTCAATAAATTGATTTTTAATGTCTGTAATAAATCATATGAAATTTATAATATATTATATTATATGAAATTACTAATATTCATTTCTCCTAATTTATTAAAATAAATATATTTAAATAATAACGATAGTTTCCAATTTTTACAACATTTACTGTGGAAATATCATGAGTGTTAAATTTTGAACAGAAGTTATTAGAAACCAAAATTACAGTTTTTAATACATACGTTACTATAATACATCGTTTATAAGATCTTATTAAAATTGCTATTTTATTGGTTTAAACTAAGAATAATTTATATATATCTCATAATTAAAAGAATTTTTTATGTACAATTTTTTATACATATAATTTTCTTCAAGATAAGAAACAAATCTGTGATATGTTATAGGAATTAAATTTATAGTTTGTATTTAATGTTCTTGATATTTATTTGTAGTAAACTTTTCTAATTTGACTCTTCTTGTTATTCTCACATGAAAATTATATGTGCCAATATTATGTGCCAACTGGCGTCGCCTAACAATCGCGACTAAAAATAACGTGATAATTATCTGTTATACGAAATACTATGTTATAATTCTCTCACCGATTTTGTCTATTTATAACTGATCCAATTAGTTTCATTAATTCTTTTTTCTTAAAACTTGGACTTCAATGGAATTACTTTGGATTATTCAATCGTACAACGGAATTATTCAAAAAGTAATTACATTTTTTTGATAAAATGGAATTTTATGTTTCTAATATCAAATTTTTGCAAGCGTATTTTGAAAATGCTGCTAAATGCTTCAAAATTTATTATTAATTTTTATCTTTTTATAATGTCGTTGAATATTTTTAAGCTAGTGAAGTAATTGAGAACAGATTTGCATGCCTTTGAAAGAACTTAACACGAATACAAATATACATATTTAAAATGCATAAAACGTTAATTGCTCTTCCGCCAGATGCAAATAGGACTCTAATCCGGAAACAAGTTAGCAGATTATCTACAATGGCACAAAATGATAAGCATTTAACGCTAAAACCTAACATTGATTGGAGTGAAAATTAAGCGAAAGAGGATCTATAGGCGACAATAGCGCATTACGGCGTAGTCAGCAAAGTTGCTTAGCAGCGAAAAGAAGATACCACGCGGAGACAGAGAGACGGAGCAAAAAGGGTCGAAGGGGGAGACGGAGACCCTTTGCTTATATGGTCACTGATTACGGAGGGACCAAGGGCCCCAGGGCCTTGGGACCGCTATTCTTAGAAGACGCGTCGCTCGCTCTCTCTCTTCCTCACCGTCATCCTTCTCCCCGACTCCTTCGCGTACCCTGCAGCGAACTCCTAATTACCTTTGCTTGCATATCTCCTCTCTTTCTCTTTCTCTTTCTCGCTCGTTTTTCCCGTCACTTCTCTCCCTGGACCATCTCTCTCCTGCATGCATTATGCATTTGGAGATCGCGTGATAGTCGTGGATTATGCGATCGCACCGGGCCTTCGTTTCCGCGAAAGAAATCGCGAATTGGGTTCGCCGTGCCGCGAACCGTGACTTGGGCAGACGAAAAGGCGTGGTTACGTAAAAAAATTACAAACGAGATGTGGCCACGATGAACGAAGAGAGTCTTTATCTTTAAACGGTACCGTTATTAAACACTGTTCTGTATTTAAAAGTCCTTTGGATAGAAATTTAAAATTTTCGTTGTCCTCAATCTATAAACAAGCAGACTCGACGGTAAAAAGAGATCTAAAAATAGATAATGAAGGAGGAATAAATAAAAATGATCGATATTTTACATACTAGACGATTATATTTATTTTCGATCAAGCCGTATAGAAATGTGAAAAGGAGAAAAAGAGAACAAAGAGTAAGGCAAAGAGAAAAAAAGAACAATGACAAATTGTGCTTATCAATGAGCGTAGACAGAAATTGCATTTCGTATATAGTACCATGTCCAACTTTTCTCGCCCTGTTTCCAGTAAAATTTCTACTGCATATATTCGCAGTATATTGGCGTTTCCGCGCTTTTGCACGATAACACGTTCCACTAGACTCATTCGTTTTTTCGTCGTCCTGACGAACTATCCGCGAACTTCCGCAGTAGAATCAGAAAATTCCGGTATGGCCGGCAAATTGAATTTACCCTGCCGCACCGCCGATGAAATGGAATTCAATTATTAGTAATACGGTGAATCGGTGGGTCATGATTGGAAGAGGATCGCGCGCACAGGATGGCGAGAGAAAAATGGACGCGGAGACGGAATGGAGATTTCGACCGGGAATTCAACCTGCAAAATTGATGGGACTTAATTACGAGCCTGTGTTTAATTGCGCACCAGTGCTTGCTCGGTTGTTTACCCGATAAATAAATCCATTCGAGAGAGAGAGAGAGAGAGAGAGAGAGAGAGAGAGAGAGAGCGGAGTCAAATGGTGAGCTTCTCAATGGGATCATGAATCCTCCCGAGAACGGAGGATATGTTGAATATGGCCCGGCGGTATGTTGAATATGTAGGTGCGCGTTCGCCTCATTATTGATTGCATGGGTCGCCGAGAAAATGTCATAAAAGCGCGTTCAAGGAAACTTTGTGAAGTTTAATAATATAGAGTTTATGTAATAAAATGTGTTTTATTATCAGATTAAAATTGAAAGTGACGACAGATAAAGTGCAATAATTTTCAAGTTTGACTTAACATAATTTTGCGAATGACTCACAGAATAAAGCAAAACCTTCTCTAAAATGTATTTTTAAAACTTTTATTTTATTATTCAGCATTTGAAATATGTATATTTGGAAAATAGATTTTTGCGGAAAAACAGATTAATACCTAATCTGAAAGTAACATTAATTTTAACAATTACTTATCCACTTAGGAACTTCATTAGTTCATCATGATGAATTTCTCCACTTACCGGGCTGGCATTGACACCGCACTTCATTAATCCTGTTGTTTTCGTTTGGTGATACCAAAATTAATCTCGGACGATGAAGGTTCCCCCGGTCTCTTTCGGGGGCCGGATTCAATAATCTGACGGTAATTTATATCAAATTAGCGGTGTGCGCGTGCGCGGTCGCATGGAATTGCGGCGATGGAAGAGGCTATGGTAAACGCGGCCTCTTCATTACGGCCGCTTTAAGTACCGTGATCTGAAAATGGGGTCCTTTGCAGAAAGAGGGGTCCGGGACAACAATGCGCGTGAACGCGCCCACGACGACCGGCGCGCAAGCGGTATTATTATAATAAATGGTTGCGTGTTGCTTGTCTGTTGCAGAAAAATTGCTGAACAGCGAGGGCCGCGAGCTGCGACGGGCTCTCTTCTCCCTCAAGCAGATTTTTCAGGTGGGTTTACAATTCGCGACGAGATAGAACGAGCGGGGACGGAGCGCGAGAAGGCCGGAAAGAACGTACAGTGAATGTATGGCGGGACTGGGTGGGTGCGGAGAGCAATTGCGGGATATGCGACGAAATTGAGCGGATATTTTTGCGCGAAGTTACTTACTCGTCTGACGAGTAAATATTTGCATGGTGATTTGAGCGAATGCATCTTCTCCACTCTAACGCAGTTTTTTTCCTTTTTTGCAAGAAACTTGATCCGATCAAGAATAAACAGTTTAATTAAATTATTAAATTGATTAAATATTTAAGAGCATAATTATGTTGTATTTAAAATCTCATTATTTTTTAATAATAATTTTCGTCAACTTATTTTTTTTTTAATTCCGTAATGGTGTTTCATTTTCTCTAAGAGCGATTTTCTTTCATCGATATTGTTCCTTTCGTCGAGAAAGATTACGGCTCTGTCATAAAAACTAGCGTCTAATTAGAGCACGTTTCGATTAGTTTTTTTTTACTGAAATGCATTCAAATTTATTGTCACTTCGATATTTAATTTATTTGCGCGATGAACAATTTACATATTTTCCCTTCCTTCCTCTCTTTTACTGTTCAAGCTATTATCTGCACATTTTTTCTGTCATCCATAATTTTTAAGATTGCGATTATTGGAAATATTAAATTTTAATTTCATCCTTGCAGTGGACGGGGCGTTAATTAAATTTTGCCCGCATTTAATAATCCTATCGAGCCCCCCCCCCTCTCCCTTCCGATTATTGCCACTGCGGGTTTCAATCTTCATCACGACTATGTTCCCTCATATTCTTGCACGTCCTTCGTTGTTAATCCGTACAGCTAATCGAATTTACCGTCGCACAAATCAATTGCACCGTCCGCCCCTTATCTAATCTAGTCGCAGTACGTCGTGTAACCATATATTTCATAATTACTTCCACGAGGCACCGGATAGCCTCGAATGCGAAACCTACCCTTTTGTCATTCCCCTTTCGGCTAGTTTCAAGTTTCCCTTCGCGGCACAGAAATTGAGGAAACGCATCGGTACGAGTTCAATTTCGCTTCTTAATCCGTCGAGCTAATCGAGTCTATGTCGCGTCTAAGTCCCGTGTAAACTTCTACCGTCTCACCGGCTGGCGGGAGAGAGAGGTGGGAGAGACGGATAACACGGCAGAATACCGAAGTATACCAGAGCGAGAACCAGAGACGTCCGACTAGATCGCTGAAACGGCCATGGCGCCGGCGCCGTGGCGCCTTGGAAACGAGGGGGTTTAATCAAACTTCGTAGATTTTCCATTATGCCCGCGACTTTGCGCCCGAAGCGGCATAACTAATTCCATTTAACCCCGGCTGCACGGTAGAGCGAGTTGGGCTTAGGTGGTAATGTAGAGGTAAATCACGCTGCCGTGACGTCGCTGTCAGGATCGGATATCAGTAGCTGTATTAGTTCTTCTATGTTTCCTCCGTAGTTTCTTCCAACTTGTCGGAAAGCTTGCCCGTGCGTTCAGAAAAATGTATAAAACGCATGAATGTGCTATGAATCGAGAAATTGAAATTGATCGAAGAACGATATAAAAATTGTTTCTGAAATCTGAATATTTAATGAATTATTTTTATTACCTGAAGAAATATTTAATTAATAGCACAGAACTATTAATTATTCTCATTGCTCTCGTTTGTAAAGTTATTTTGAGTAATTACACACGTAACATAATATTTAATACATAATGCGATGTTTTTTTCAAGTTTTATATATTAAAAGCTTTCTGATATAATAAAGAAACGTATTTGGTAGCAATAAATACATCCAAGCCTTTAGGGAAACACTTCTGCAAACTGTTCCTATTTAGAGCGTCAACATGGATTAATGTTGTCGCCTCGTTAGGTTGTAATCAAATTGACTTATCGCGAATTCCAATTTTCTAGGAGGACAAGGATCTGGTGCACGAGTTTGTGCAAAATGACGGACTTGCCTGCCTGATCAAAGTCAGCAGCGAAGCAGACCAGAATTACCAAAATTACATTTTACGAGGTGAGTACTTTATTCATTTATCATAAAATTGAAGAGTACTGCGTCCCAAATGCTCATCTCCAATTCAATAAAGTCTAGACCTTTTCTCGCTTAAACCGCGTTCCCTTATTATTACAAAACTTTTACTTTCTTAAAACAATTTGTGGTTTTATAAATGTAAAAAACAAATGATTTTCAAGAAGTCATTTATGAAAATTATTATTTTTATTTTTAAGATTCAAATGTATTAAAAATTGTGATATATATTTTTTCCTAGTTAAAAGAAATATTTAGAAATACGTCTTTAGCTCTGTATTGATAGAGATCATTTATATTATTTTTCTTCTAATATTCTTAATTAAAAACTTCTAGTAATTACCGACAATTATTTGTTATTTATTACCGGTAATTATTTGTTATTTATTTAGATAAATTCCAAAGAAAATTAGATGATAATTGTGTCATATTTATTCTTTTTATAATTAATCGAGTTGCAGTGCCAATTATATCTTAATTATACAATATCGAAGCATTTTATCAATATATGTTAAGGACTAGAATAATTAGTAGTTTGATATCTTTCAATTTATGCAAATACTCTGTGTATTAATTACGATCTCTATAAAAATTCCCAATTAATTTTTACAATTTATAAATGCTATTGTGACGTGCCGTTAACAAGATTCAATAACAATACGAAGAGATGATTGCTCCATAACTTCCGCAATAACAGCGATAGTCGGTGCATCCAATTAGACGGCGGGAAAGTCGGTATCATAAACGGACCCGCAAATTGAGTTAAGAGAACGATACGACCTTGCCAAGGTACATGCACACCGAGATTTCGTGGTAGATGTGGACACGCTCCACGCGTTCTCGCTTCGCCGCAAGTAACGATAAGATAATACCGGCGTAACGCAGCTAACATCAACGTCTTCGTAGCTTTCCCAGAAGGACGTTGGCGATACTGCCGGCTAGAAATACAGCGAGAGGGAAGGTGACATCGTGTGTTAACGTGCAGCGTTTACGAAAGCGTCGACACGTGGGAGCCGCGGTGGCTTGCAGCTACTCGTCAAACCGCGATGCGTCGCGAATTATGAATGGCGCTCATTGATCGTGCCTTTCGAGTGCGGCATCTTGGAACCGCGCTCAAGTACTTTGTAAACCGCCGGCTTATGTGCGAGTGAGCATGCTAATTTCATGTTGTAATCTTATAACGCATTCGTCGCGTCCGTCTCTGTATTAGAGGGGAACTGAAGCGAATCGAAGAATCTAATAATGCAGTAGAAAATGCGAGGACCAAAGATTTCAGATTTCTCAAACGCAAAGAGAAGTGTAATATATTTTAAGACAAGAATGAATTTATTCCATTCACATTTATACATAGTTTAAAAGTCTTTCCTAATTATTGTTTTCTACTCTGATTGTTTCAAGCAGCTTATTAAATTCTTATATAATTTCTTAATTCACATTAGTTGCAGTTTTTATTACAGAAATTATTTAGATTTATTTATTTATAGTTAACAATTCTTTATTTTTATTACAATCGTATAATCTTATCGTTATCAAATACGTCAATTTGTCACTGTATTATACAATTGTGCAAATGCGCGTTGTTACATTTTGCAGTCCATTTAAAGATAATGCCCGACTGTGGTACAACACAATAATATCCGATATTCTAATTATGCGCGATGCGTTATATATCTAGATTTCTAATTAGATTTCGCATCATAACTTACGTTCTATGTAATGATAACGGCTACATTAACGTTTATCAGTGGAACGTGCCGAAATCGGTTTACGATCATTATCATTGTCGGCATGCGTCGCTGATACGGAGCACACGATTCACGCGAATGGCAGAATTTTGATGATACTCTATCGGTATACGTAAACAGTCTCATTTTCGTCGAGGTAAAAGCCTCGTTTATTCGATTGCACTATATGCAGCACCAAATTTGCATAAGTTGAATATTGATTATAACGCATACACGACAATAGGATTCAAAGACTGCTGATTTTCTATCAATATTATTTTTGATATTTTATGCAGAACGTATCTGATTCTAGTGAAAATTAAACATTGTTAGCATTCTCGCAAACAAGGTCGATGCAGCTAGAATTGGATTTGGGACAGTTCCTCGCGATATAGTAACTCATACATTTGATTCGACAGACATTCATTAATTGGATTTACGATTTAACGTAACGTCAATTAATTTTGTAATTTATTTGCATCGTATAAGTGACTTGGATTTTCGTGCGCGATTTTATTTTCAAGTTGTACATAGACCACTGTGCAGCTATTACTCGACAAGGAGTAGGAAGGGGGATTTCGATTTTTTTCTCATTGTTTCTAATTAATCTCGGTCGAAATGCTTCTCTACCTGCGGTGCATGAATGCTCGCAGCAGCCTCCTTCTACATTTTTCGCGCATTTTTACACACCGAGCTTGCCATAATTTATTTAGGGCAGAATGGGTGGAGCTCTCGTCGGAATATGCGTGTTTTAAACGAAAATGTGTACGCAAGCACATTTTTGACCGTAATATTATGCAGGATAAAATCTGAGTAAACCTACCGCGATCGGTGGAATTTGCCTGTTAAATTTCAATCGCGCCCGCCTACGTTCACGGCTCCGAGGACGAGCCGGAAAATCAGTTACGCAAACAACGAAGCATGGTGTAAAAAAATAGATAACATCGTTTCGGACCGGGCCGAGATTGATGGGTTTCGCATCGGTTGCAACGACGGAGTTGTACTTTTATTTCTCGCTGCGCATCTACATCGGCAGAGAGGTCGTCGTTCCGACGTTTCCGTTTATATTTTTACGTTCCGGTAAAAATAGCGAAAGATGCCGCTGTGCGAATTAAGAGGCGAGATTAATGGTTGTATATAATGTCAACGGGGAGATTCGTAAATCGAGGTAGGGAATGTCGATTAAGGCGGGGAAAATATTTAATGTAAATTGAAAACATTGTTGCACGGAGATCTCATTTGACGTCGTAAAGCAAAGCACGGCCTATCCGTTCGCATAAAAATAGACACACTACCTCCGCCAATCTCCCAAGGAATGCATGTTTAAACAGTAATTAAAAAGTGTTTAATATTTTACTTCTCTCTTTCGATGCCCCGAGAATCTTTTGAGCCTTCATGTTATCTGAGTGGCCATAAAATCCACCAGAGAGGTACATTTATGAACAACGGTTAAAGGCTCGTCTCTCTTTATACGCGATTGTCTGGAACAATTTCGCCCTCCGTGTTTAATCTCGCAACTCGTTTGCATTCATGCAGCACTCGGCCAGGTGATGCTGTACGTCGACGGCATGAACGGGGTGATGGAACATGGGCAGACGGTGGAATGGTTGTATACGTTAATTGCTAGTCGTTTTCGGCTGGTGGTGAAGACGGCGCTGAAACTGCTGCTCGTGTTTGTGGAATACGTGGAAACAAACAGTCTGCTGCTGGTCAGGGCTGTAAGGGCGGTCGATCAGGCCAGGGGCGTGATACCGTGGATTAATGTGATGAAGCTCCTGAAGGATTATGATGCCGCCGACACAGAGTTGCTTATATACGCCACGACTTTGATCAACAAGTGTTTGAACGGTATCCCCGATCAAGACACATACTACGATCAAGTGGATTGCCTCGAGGAGCAAGGAATGGAGGGCGTTATTCAGAGGTACATGTCGAAGCAGGGCACAGATCTCGACCTGCTCAGACAATTTCAAATCTACGAGGCGGTGCTGCATCACGAAGACGGCGACAGGGGTTCGCCTATACGCCAATTGGATGACAATATAAGGTAAGATGATATCGCAATTTGAACGTAATATTAGTAATAATAGTATAAAATGGGCGAATAGGCATAATAATTCTTAATGTCACTTAAAATTCCTCTATGACTTTCCGCTAAAAATGGAATGTATGCGGGATGAGGGGCCGAGATTCGAATCAAGAATCCTTCCGTTACTAATCATTCGCGTTAGCACTGAGTCTTGCATCAAGGACGTAATTTTAATAAAATTTTCTTTTTTGATGGGTACTTAAATAAATTAACATACAATTTTCTGAGATATTGGAAATGTCTAATCTAGAAGAAAAAGAAAAGATCTGATGTGTACATTTAAATTCTTTTAAAATTCTATTTCATTTTGTAATGATTTAATTATAATACTTCTAATCTGATATTTCTGATTCATTGCGTAGGAAAACTTTGCGAAATCGGAAGTCTCTTGTGGATTCTCACGAACGGCGAAAATCTCGGAGGCATTCAACGGGTAACTCACCCCTATCCATGTCTTTGAATGCGCGGCTGAGCCCACGGCTAAATCATACTCTGGGTATGAGTACGTTGAACAACTCCTTGAATTCGAATCTACCAGATGATGACGACGAATCAAGTAGTTCTCAAAGTTCCCAGGGTCATCTAGGTGAAGTTCAGCTCAACGGCAGTTATAAAGAAAATAAAGGTAATCTTTTGAATTAAAATGTTTACATAAAATATAGAAAGAAGCGCTTAATATAATTTTTTATTATCATCTAATACATTAAATTTTTAGAAATGTTAGAAATAATAGAAATTTAAAAGAAAATTTGGAAAAACATTTTAGTATCTTGAGAAAAAAAGAAGAAAAAAGGAAGCAGCAGTATTAATAGATAGTATTATTTATAGATAAATATAGACAAATGATGAATAATCAGAATCCATATACAGGGTGTTCCAAAAAGACCGCATGTCCTTTCACTGACAGATTCTATTTCACTGGAACATTCTAAATCGAAAACTCTTATGCGAAAATGTCGCTTTAATAGTTTTTAAATGGGAAGCACTTAAAATTAACTAGTCAGTTTGGGGAATTTTGCTTAGTATACAAGAAAAGTCACTCGCCGATTTGTGACGTACTTCGTACAAAGGCACCTTCATTACTGTACAATGTGCCTGAGCGCGCCAATTTTCCACAAACTGACTGATTATCTTTAAGTGCTTCCCATTTAAAAACTATTATAGTCTCGACATTTTCGCATAAGTGTTTTCGACTTGGAATTTTCCACAGAATTTGTCATTGTAATGATATGCAATCTTCTTGAGACATCCTGTATAAAAAAGAATACTTAGAGGTGCTAATAATACAATTTTTTATTTTTAATCTTTTTTCAAGATGGAGAAAAAACGATTATTTGTGAACAAATACGGATAAAAATGATGGCCAATCAAATTCCATATCAATTTTGTAAAAATTCGCATTTTAGGATGCCACAGACCTAAATTTAACTTACATTTTGAGAAAATTTGTGTATATTTGCAATAATTTTAATTTGCATGTAAAATGTGTTAAGATGTACATAAAGCATTCGATTTAATGGAGAAAACATTGTTTCACGTGTTTCAGTGGATGTTGGTGTTACACCAGCGCTGAGACGGCGAAGAGAACGCGCGGAAAGACAGAGGAGCTTCATTAGAGAGCAACAAGAGGCTACTGCAAACATGAGAGCTTCGCTTGGTCACACCGATGATCAGGAAAGTGAGTACTTACGAATCGTTAAAATGTTTGGACATGAATATTTTTTATCATTTTTCATTCAAACACAATTTATTTTATTTTTAATTAAATTTCCAATTATATAAAATATAATATGATTCAAGAATGATAATATTCTCAAGAAGAGAAATCTTATTACTGTAATTTCACTTTTACATATCCATTAGAAATAAATTATAAAAATAGGTACGAGAATGTGCATACAGTTTTTTTTATAAGTCTTCACTTTTTAAATTAGTTTTTTGTTCTCGAAATGGACGAATTTGATAAAATACATTATTTGCTTTCTCACTATTTGTATTTCTTTTTGAAATGACATACATCGGGCAAGATATTCTATTGTTACAATAAATATTTTTAACCTTCTGCTATTAAAGGTCAGTTCGCAACAAACAGTCTGCGATATACGAACGGTACCTCTTATGAGAGAAACGCTGATTCTCCTTCGAACAAGTTGTCCAGAACGAATAGCAGAAAAGACTTGACGCCCTTGATGAATGCCGCGAACAAGCTCGACTCGGAGGAGAAGAAGCCATGGTACGGCAAAAGTCCCAACGAAGGTGTCGAGTACAACGAGAGTAATCACGCCGACGAAGACGAAGATCGTCGAGTGGTTCTACAGCTTAAGAGGGAAGGAACCGTCAAGGATCTCACTCAGAAGTTGGCAGCACAGAATCTTATACCTAGCAGCCCTGTGGAAGAGAAAGTTTCCAGGTAATTTCGGCAAGAAAGGCGCAGCCTTTATTTCAAATGTATGCTGCTCGATTGATTTAACCTCTGCATTTCGCTTTTATACTCGTATTAATGACACTTCAGAATATAAACTCTTTATTAATTGGCATATAAGAAAACATAAAAAAGTCTTTAAATTATTCAGATTCTAATCAAAATTAATATGAGAATAAGAAAAAAATTAACAAGAGATTAAATGTATGAACGAACGTAAATTGTTTTATTAATAGATAAATCATCTCCATTGTTATTTGTACAGCAAGCATTCCGAAGTATTAATTAATTAATTAATTATTTGTTGGTATATTCAGTTATTAACAATTTAATTGTTAATTTCTATTAATGCTCGTATTTCATTAAAAATTTTCTTTATTAAAGATGAAATATAAATAAATATGTTTGAACATAGAAATCGGGTTAACTTTTATGAGAGCTAAATGTGGAAAATAACATATTAGGACAGTGAGATATTGATAACTGTAATGATATTTGAAAGATGAAAAAGTGAAACATTGAACATTGTATCTTAGATGGAAATTCTACTAAATTAGTTTTGTACAGGATACTGCAGAAATAGAGCGTTTCATATAAAAGCTGTTTCTTTGTCGGATATGAAACTTTCAATAAATCTATAAATGACTTTATTTTTTGAATTTCGTCCGAAGAAATTAGTTCGAAAAAATCTTTAAAAGTATCTTAAAATGGACAGTTGCTAAGTAATATTACTACAAATGCGTACGTTACTTTATATAATATTAACGTGATAATTAAATATATTAGAGACAAAATTAATTGAAATATTTTCAAAAGATGAAATCATATAGCAATATACTACACACACATTTAATTTTAATAATATCACTGACGATAATTTGCCCAAATAATTTCCATTTTTAGATGTTATAAATGCATAAAAGTTTATATTGTCAAAAGTGTCAGAAATATAGATATTATTTCCGTGTTTAACATTAAATTTAAGCCATTTAATTATATTGTTTTTAATTCGTTTATATAACAGACATTTAACATAATTAAAGTAATTCAGTAACTCAATAATACAACAATTAAATCGATGAATGTATCATCAATGTTACTCGATAGCTCATTTAAATATATTTTTTGCCTTTTATTTTATATTGTAATATATAATATTATTAGCGTTTATTATATCATTTTATAAATTTTTATAATATATATAATTTTATCAATTTTTATGCGTGCCTTTAGGATAGGAGATATGAGCGGACTAATCTCAAAGGCAAAGGAGGGTTTAGCGAAGTCAAAGTCAAAGGCAGACGTGCTGAAGTCGCCGACCGGCGATAATTTGCCGAAATTGCAAGAAACGAAGAAATCTGAGAACGAGCTGCACTGGGAGGAGCTGGTGAAGAAGCTGAAGAGACCGTTGGCGCTTTGTGACTTGGATTTCACCGATCTGAATTCCGAGGACGAGATCGACGTGCTGGGATCTGCCAACGTGACGAACGGAGTGCCACCACCGCCACCGCCGATGGCACCGCCGATGTCATCGTCAAATGGAGACGTCCTGGCACCACCGCCACCGCCGCTGGGGGCGAGATTGCCACCACCGCTTCCTCAGGGTCCGCCGCTGCCGTTCGGTGTTAGCTTGAAGATGTCGAGGCCGTTGCCGCTAACCAGCGAGACCAGCAGCACTCCGAAGAGCCCGCCGTCGTTGCTCGCGAAGAAGAGCAAGAAAACGGTGAAACTGTTTTGGAAGGAAGTGCGGGACGACCCCAACATTCTCGCACGACTCGCAAAACACAAGATGATCTGGGACGAGCTGACGCCCGTGGCCGTTGATACGCAGAAGCTCGAACACCTTTTTGAGAGTCGCGCTAAGGATCTCATCACAAAGGTGAGTGGTCTCCACGTATGACTTCTTTTACGCGGATCGTGTCGTTTTCGTTATACGAGTGCAACGAACCGCGAATTTCACCGTTTCGAGCGGATGGCCGAAGGGAACAGCATAAAGAGCGATGCTCGTTTAAACGGGATCTGCCATCGGCTGCTTTTCGCAATGTATATTGTAGTTTCCTACAATATTCTACGAAATTTTTAACGAGATGAAAATAGAAGCCATATTTCGCGATGTTATATATTTATTTTTATTATATTTTCCTTATGCAAGTTTTACTCGTTCAGATAATAATGGCATTTCCGATAAGGTAGATTAATTTCAAGAAATTCTCAAGAAAAGAGTCTTAATAACATGTTAATGACATATTAGAAAATTATTATTTGTTCTAGTTTCCAATTTACTTTTAACTTAGCTTTTTATTAATTTTCTTATGGTATTGGTCATTTTGTTAAATTTTAACTCTGTACAAAAACTAAATATTCAATTTTGATTTATGCAAGATTTTCACAAGCATCTTTTTACAAAATTAAAATTGCAATATTCACAAAGCATATACCTAGTCTAATCTTGTGTACATAAAAGGTGTTGTTGAACTAGCAGGTTGAGGTTGCAACGCGTTTAAAGGGGATAACATCTTTCTATCGCGTCTGTTTGACGCTTATAACATTAATAGTAATGTTCAAAATAAAAAAGAATTTATTAATGTAAAATTTCATAAATTAATATAGTTGAAAGAAAAAAATTTAATTTATTTATTGTACTTTTCTTTATTGACTATTAATGTAAAAAGTGCAATTACTTCCAAAATAATTATTTTGCAAATATAAACAGTTTTTAGAACATTATAAACTGTAATACAAATATAAATTAATACATATATCCATTTTCACAAGATTCCTTTATCTTTCTCTTGTGACTAAATTTGTATAATTACTAAAATTAATTTTATTTTATTATATAACATATTTTTTAATTTACGTTTTCAAATTAACTACTTTTGAATATTGGATTTTATTGAAACTAAAATGTACTCAGTTATTTATTGCAATTTTATGCTCAAAGAGAAACGATAAAATATCTAGATGTGGTTGAAACATTAACAGTATACCTCATCGTATACATACATAATTTATAAAACGATTTTACACGTACACATATACACGCGCGCACACGCCAGAAAATTACAAAAATTTCTCACTGGCATTGTGCCGAAGCATCGCAATCGAGTAGAGAATATCGTCGTTAATTACCGCAGTAATTACACGGCGCGGGTATATTGGTTTCCTCTCACCTGTATTTCGCGTCTGTGCACAACTAAATCGCAGCAAGAGGTACTGCACGGTAGATAGACTGCGACTGGGTTGCGCGTATTTTTCGAGCGTTACTGAAAGCTGCCGCATTATTTTTCCGTTCTGGTTGTTTCCGACACCGGCTCTTTCTCGCCCTTTGAACCCGCTTAACACACCGATAATTACAACCGACCTACGCTCATAAAAATACAACGAAAAAGTGGCCGCGTGCCAAGAAAATCGCGAATCTGTCGGAGACGAAGTAGGGATGTAAACGAAATGAAAAGGGAAACTTCTCATCTTCGACACAATAAATGACGTTGTGCACAATTGCTTGCACTTATTTCATAACGTTGTAAATCAGAACCATGAATGCCGCATGTTTCGGACTCATAGCAAAGTCGAAAAGATCGATGCGCAAAGTGCGCCAGAAAGATAGTAATAATTGTACAGAAAGTAAGAGAATATCAAATTAGGAATTTATGATGTAGCATTAAAAATTTTATTGAACTTCTTATGTTTTGATCTTGCGAGCTTCTATTTTCGTGTTTTTATTTTTGACTATTGATTTTTTGCATATTTGGAAAGTTATTTTTTTAATTCTACTGAAATGTGATGTATAATTTGGTACAAAAATAATTAGCCATGTGCATAAAAATCATTGCCTTGATTTAATTCTTAATTTTCTTTAAAAAAATCGGAATTAAACTATAAATTTGTTATTAAATCATTCTATACACGTAATTCTTATTTTATACATAACTTATGAATCTGATTTTTAATATGATTTTGTCTCTTCCCTCTCTTTTTCATATTTTTTAATAATTTTTAATATGTAATATCTTTCTTTTTTCACATAAACTTTGCTAAAATTTTGTTCGTCTATGCGTCTATGAAAGCATAGAATATGTATTATCTCTTCTCTATTTTATTCTTCTCTATTATTTATTTTTTATTATGTATCTTCAAAAATATATTTATTTCAACTCTGTATTTTTATAAAGAAAGATGTAAAATAAGAAAGTTTAGCAAACTTTGATTCGTATTAACTTCACTTCACTTTCGCTCAGCTTTGTGCTCCGTCACGTATGTATGTAATTATCGAATAAGCGCTGTACAATGTCGGCTAATTTAATAACATGGTTAACCGTATCGCGTGAGGATAACGGTTATGATAACAATCATGAATAGCGATTATGACGGCGGTCGGATAGTAGTAGGGGTGATAGTGATGATGGTTTACTGCAATACGACTAATTTTCTTCTTATATTCTTGGCAATGTTGTTGGTGCTCGCACGAAAAAAAAAATGAACGAAATGGCATGCTGGAATTTTACAGGAGGTGAGTCTTAATTCCTTAACTGTCGGCGTGGTTTTATTGATCGTTTAATATAAATGCATGCATTCGGAATGCATTTTCTCATGAGTGCTGGTGCGATCAATCTCATGCTGATAATAATGCACTA
This sequence comes from Tetramorium parvispinum, assembly GCA_011638315.1. Classification (NCBI taxonomy): domain Eukaryota; kingdom Metazoa; phylum Arthropoda; class Insecta; order Hymenoptera; family Formicidae; genus Tetramorium; species Tetramorium parvispinum. Next base: position 6,502 of record VBVR01001835.1, on the reverse strand, counting down.
ATTAATAGAAACTTTAAAGAAGAAGGAAGATTTCTTTCTTCAAAAAGACTTTTTTTGTGTATACTTTGTAGGTTGCTGTTGTGTAAACCTTACTCGCGTTTATTATTTTATGAACATTCTTTACTGTAATTGATCAATTTATTAGGGATTATTAATAAGGGATGTTGCTTCTAACATTGTTGTAACAATAAATTATTGTATTAATAATTACAATCTTCGCTTTCGTTTTACTGTTACATCAACTTTGAGTAGGGCATATAAAACGTTTTGATTGAATTCTACGTTCCGTTTAAAAAGTAGTGTATAAGAGATTTTTATTCTATATTTTCTCCAATTCTTATGTCATTTTATTAAACCAACTTATAATTTACAAAAATTAAATATATATGTATGTAAAATTGACACCAAGGTAACATGTTCTTAATTTAACATCTATCAATATAAATTTATGTTATTATGTAAAAATTATAATACATTTTATTTTCTGACATACGTTTATTTGGAATATTATTTGGGATTATGTAAGATATTTTCAAAATTACATCTGCTACATTACGTTACATTTTTAAAATTTCTATTTATCTAAATGTTTGCGTAATTTATTCGCATTGGATTATGCAGATATATTTTTTGTAATAAAAGAGTTAAAATTTATAGAGAATATAGTTTTATAGAGAAGAATAGTTTTATGATCTAATCGCGTAATAGTCGTTGCGTCTATTGAAAATTATTTAGTGAGTCGTCATCTGTAATCAAATAATTTCGATGGAAAACGTCCAACCGTTATCTATTTATATACAAATATATCTTCACTTGCAATCAAATGGCTACGTTTACCCCATTTCTAGTGATTTTCAATATATCCTGTCACTATATTTTTTACAAATCTGTAACGTGTTCCAGTGTTTTGTAGTTTTTGATGTGTTTTTATAGCGGAGTATTTGCACGGTAAAAAATACTAATCGTATTACAATAACTTCAAGTGCTACGAAGTGATAATGAAGAGAGTGTTGAGGTTGTAATACGTGCAAATATTTCGATATAACCGAGAATTTTTCATTTGTTGTTGGCAAGCAGAAGCAGCAGGAGATGAACAAGAACAAGGAGATTATTGTCCTAAATCATAAAAGATCGAATGCTATCAACATTGGTATGACGAAATTGCCGCCTCCGAGATCCATCAAGACTGCGATTTTAAAAATGGATGCTACCATTATGAACAGAGAGGGTATCGAGGTGAGAATACAGCATGTGTTTTTTTATTTTTTTGTATTCTATTGTTGAAGAAAATTTATGAAAACGCTTAAAATTAAAAAATATTTCTTATATTTTTGCACGCAATAGACTGAAAAGAAAAATGCGAGCATGTACAATGCGTTTCTATATAGTTTTAGTATAATTCGATTTTTGAATAAAATAAAAATTATTGAAAATTTATTATTATTGTAGTAATTAATAAATAAAAATCACTATTTCTCACTTTTTGTTTATTTAAAACATTTTCTACTTAACGTATATTTTTAATCGGATTTTCAACTTTTTATTCGCATGAATCACATCGGTCCCGCTTTAATTTTCTAAATTTCTGTTGACAATCAATCCTGAAATTTATTTGAAATGCACTCACATATTCTAGTTTCCGAGTTTATTATAATTTCTCTAATTTCGGATTGATTTTTCTTCTTCGTTCGTTTCCCTCCCGAAATCCTCCCAACAGAAACTTCTGACAATGCTACCCACTAAAGAAGAAAAGTCCAGGATACAAGAGGCGCAGGCCGCCAATCCTGACCTTCCTTTAGGATCGGCCGAACAATTCCTCCTGACTTTGACCTCCATCTCGGAATTGCCAGCAAGGCTCAAGCTGTGGGCGTTCAAACTAGACTTCGAAAACTCCGAAAAAGTAAGTCTTAATATCATATTATCTATTTTTTTAACAAATACACACTTTAACAATAATCTTTTTTACATCCTAATTTTGAATTGTCGTTTATACATAAATTATTTTTGATAGCAGAATTTAATGCTTCTGTGTCAATAATTTCACAACCAAAAACGGTTTTTAAATAAAATATATTGATTATTATTTGATCAAGAAAAATATGAAATTAAATTCAATCAACAATATATTATGATAAAAAATAGAGACTTATCAATAGAAGTAACATTTATAACTTCAACTCTTTTCAATGGATAGAATATAAATTCTTCTTTCCACTTTGAATAAAATTTAATTTATTAAAAGAAACACACTTACGTGAATAATATTGTGAGTGTACAACTGTATTTGTATATTCAATTTGAAGTAAATGTTATATATCGTTGGATGCTGCTAATATATAATAATAATTAAATTGGCTTTTCTCATATTTCATTTTTATTTTGTTCTTTTTGATTTCGCGCGCGGATTTCATCGTATCAAGACGACGAGAAGGAATGTTAGCAATGTACGAGAGGCAGGTAGAAGAGCGTTCTTGGCGCATTTCTTCGACGGCAAAATGGCAAATTCCGATATTGTCCCCGAACTACGAGAGGTCACTCGACGACCTAACTTCCTTGGCACCGTTCGACTGTAACTGAAGCGCGAAATAGTTTGCGCCGGGAAATCCGAATCTTTTTATGTCCACTTGTACGATCGGAATGCGTTGATACGCCATTTTTCAATTAAGCCGATAAATTCAAAAATTCATGCAAAAATATTAATAAAGTTAATAAAAACATTTTTGGATTAGAATTATTGCGTAAATAAATAACGAAAAGGACAAACATTGAATTTACAATTGAAATGATCAAATTATGCCTTGCTATTTTATTTTTGGATTATATGTATTCAATAGATTTAAAAAATTTTTTTCAGGTAACATATGCGTTGCAAAAATTTGTATAAAAAAAATTATTCTCTTTTTATTTAAATAATAATCTCGTTAACGATCTCTTCAAATCCTTGATACTGCAATGAGATGCGTGGTTATGAAAATTGAGGATTTGCGAGGCGAGAAAATAAATCTGGGGCGATTTTTGTGATTTCCAGGAAATCGCGGATCCTTTGATGGATTTGAAACAGGGTATGGAGACCTTGCGAGTGAATAAAACGTTCCGTGGGATTCTGAGCACGCTCCTTTCGATCGGGATATTCCTCAACGGAAATGAGGTGGGTATTGAATGCCAGCCAAATGATATCCACTTAATCCGTCTGTCTCGCCACGCGGTGAGAGAATCGTAGCACTCCGAAATCTGACGATATCGATAATTTAGTTTTAACTGCCGGTCGGGCAAGGATGCTTTTCATACCGCTTGGCTGACTGCCACATTTTTCCGAAAACAATCTCGGTTTAATACGGAGTTTTGCTGCAATCACGGTCCGCTATTTATCCTCGGAACAGCGTCGGAATTTTCGAAAGTTTTGACGGAATATCCACTGTATTAAAAAAGTTCTAATGCATTTTCCCGTAGCTAGACTTGCATCAGATTAATTTCCGAGCGACGCAGTTATTTCATAGAAAAATTTCTATGTCCGTATAATGTAGATACATAAATAAATCTAAATATTTACGAGCGTTAAAATGAGACGCGCGATTTTCTCGGCGAATGCCGTCGTGTCACGATGTGAAGGCATCATCCTTTTTCAGGTGAAGGGTTTTCAACTAGAATACCTCGTCAAAGTACCTGAAGTGAAGGATACGGTTCACAAGCACTCGCTGCTTCATCATCTTTGCCACATGGTGATGGAGAAGTTTCCGGATTCTACGGACCTCTATTCTGAGGTGAGAGTCAGTTAGTACGATCAAAAGCCGAGAAAACTTTACGCTTCGCTGTGATATCGCGACAGTATTGTGTATGAAATTGAGACTAAATTTATTTGTTCGTATCCCCATAACTTTTTCATTGCAATTTTATTTTATCCTATCGTATCAGTTTTGGAATCTATGTAGAATAAAATGGTTTTTTTTAATCTTTTCGCTATTGACTTTGATTTATCTTATTCATACAGACAGTGATAGCTTTAATTGATATTTTGTACGTTTTTCATTGAGTATATTTTTCATATTTCATTGATGATAAGTTTTGACTAGATGATATCAAAGATTACTGAAAATGAAGAAAAATCAGATATATAAATTGAATTAAAATAAATTTGAAAATATAGAAATAAAACAGGAATAATTACAAATTACATTTTTTATAATTTACATGAATACTATATTTCGATTATGAACATATCCTTTTGATATAATAAAGATATTTTTATTGAAAAGATAATATAGAAAAGTAAAACAAAGAAGGAGGCAATTACTTTTGTATTTCTCTCAAATAAATATTAAACTCCTCGTATATCTCTTGAAGACAATTGGAATAGCTTTCTCAGCATCGCCAACGCGGTCCTGCTTTCAGATTGGCGCGGTAACGAGAGCCTCGAAAATCGATTTCGACGAGCTGGCGGCGAACATCGCGAAACTCGAGAACGAGTGCAAAGCGTCTTGGGACCATCTCAAGCTCATTGCGAAGCACGATGGTTCTACGATGATGAAGGTCAAGTGAGTATAATTCCCTCCGAGTTTCTCAGCCCCCGAACCAATTTCCGAGATTTTCTCTTTTTCTCTCTCTCTCTCTCTCTCTCTCTCTCCCTCTCGTTCTACTCCCTCCTGCGAATCTTCCTGAGTGTTCGCGTTTAAGAAGTCCCAAGTGGCTTCGATAAATTCGGGCTAGAGTCTTTTTTCAGTGAAACTGGCAGCCATCCAAGTAGAGCTTCCATTAATTACCGAATGAACATTTCCTCCCTCGAGTCTTTTCATCCGTTCTTTCTGCCAACAATCATTCGCGCTGCACCTTGCATTCTCCCATAAATCTACGCTTTTTATATTTTTCACGTCATTTTTAATTACTTTTTATCTTTTTATTATTTTATTACTTTACCTTTTTCATGTATTCCAGCAAAATTGATTATAGTCAGAGATATTTTTTTAACAACAAAGCGGCACACACATATGCAAACAGCACACATATTTTCAGTTTATATTTTATTTTAAAATTGAATTATTTTATTAGTATTATTGAAAGCTTTAAACTTTATATATTTCACAATTACTTGCTGAAATTTATTCTTTTCAAAAATACAGCGTTTTGTTCTTTATATCGCAGAATGTCTGATTTCCTCGCCGATTGTGCCGAAAGGATAATCGTCTTAGACATCGTGCACAGACGTATCATAAATCGTTTCCGCAAATTCATTCTGTGGCTCGGTATACCACTGCACAGAGTACAAGACACAAAGCCAAACGAGTTTTGTAGGATTGTGTCCGAATTTGCTCTGGAGTACAGGACCACCAGGGAACGAGTGATACAGCAACTCGAGAAGAAAGCCAATCACCGAGAACGCAATAAGACCAGAGGAAAAATGATAACAGAGGTAAATCATTTTCATTTTGTGTCGTTTATAAAAAACATCATAGCGAAATTCATAAACTAAATTTATATACTTATATCGGATTAAATTAGCCTACAATAATTAACATGAAGTGTTAATTACATTTTTTTTCTTTAAAATGGTGCGATATCTACAGATGTAAAGAATTATCTTTCTGATATTGTTTACATTCGGATAAAGCTATTTAAACGATTTGCTTTTATAGTATATTTATAAAGCTATTTAAACGATTTGCTTTTATAGTATATTGCTCTCATAAAATTTTGCGCTCATCTTCCACAAGTTTACTATAAAATCTTGATGTTGTTCTTATTGTAGGTCGGCAAGTTTCGTACAAAGGAGGATCGAGCGGACGCGGAACTCAGACAACTACTTGGCAGTGACATTTCAGACGTTGAGAGTATCCATGGCACTTTACCATGGAGAAGACAGAAGAAAGACGGTAAGTTTTATCAGATCTTTTTCCTAGATCTTTCTTCTTCCCATTTAGTGCGTATATTTTTATACTGGTTTATTGTTTTTCTTTGATATAATAAATTTTGCTTAGTAAATATGCAGAAAATAATATCTCTCGTTCTACACAATTAATAGCGATAAGCAATTTAAGTCGAAAATTGTTTAAAATGCAAGATGTTGCATAATATAAATGTTTTATGTTTTCTGAAATATTAAATAATCCATTATGTTCCATTACATAATGTAATGTAATAAAACCAGTAGTATGCGCAGAGGCAAAATCGTTCAAATTTACTTCTATATTACGAATACAAATGACACGATTTTATGATAGATCAATTTCTTTTTTAACAGATAATTGATTTTTAAATATAGGATCATTGATACACATTAGATTTGCTTACTTTACAGATTGTTTAGTTCGTATGAAATATTGCAGAAATTTTATTCTTTTTTCATAAAATCCTTGTATTAATTATTAAATTAAATTTTTTTGTTATTAAAAATTAACAGAAACAAGATTATATAAACATCCAAGATAGTTTTTCAGTTAATTTCCCAATTTTATTTTAATGTTTTATTTAATAAAATTTAATTTGAATCTTTATTGGTAATATATTTGAT
>VBVR01001834.1:0-26886 GCA_011638315.1 Tetramorium parvispinum | reverse complement strand
ATAAAAAAGTTTATAAAAACATGAATTAATGAAAATTTAAAATAGGCGATATTATGTGCACTTTTTCAAATTTCACGATTTTTGCTTGCTTTATTTGTTTTCAATGTAGATTAAAAATCTTTTAATATCAATTGTTCTAACTCGTACATAAAACACAATTTCTTTTATTTGACTAATTACAAAAATATTAATTACCCTTCAATTGAATACGATTTGAATATGGAATAGGCGATATTACGTGCGTTTATCCTATATGTGTATGTGATTAAAATTTTTTCATAATAATTCTAGCAGTTTTTAAGATATAAGCGATATTTGCACGCGAATATTGTAATTAACATTTTACAAAAGCGGGTGAGGATAATTTATATACGATTTCCTGCTATGCGATTCAATTATCTAACAAAGACAACCACAAAACATAACGTAGTCAATTGCAAACGAGTCCATTACCACAATATTAGCCGTTTTCTTTCATTACCCTGCCAAAATATAGAAACGAGCCGCATTAGTATTACCATCAGCGCGTCACATAACGCAAATTCTACATAATCACGTGCGTATTTGCATTAATTAGCGCTGGGACGCCCTCTGTGGTATTTATTAACATAATTGTGTACGCAAAACCGATTCCTCCGGTCATCCCCATGTATTGCATAATTTCTCGTCGCCGATATTCAATTTCCACCGAATATTTCAACGCATCATTCTGCCGTTCTATTATCTCCGGATATCAATTAAGGCATTTCCCTCCAACTCCTACGTCGTGATTAATTTTCTCGCTATTTACGCGATGTATAACGTTTGCACTTAATATATATGATAAAGAAATAATTATACGTATAAGGAAAAAATTGCAAAATCAAATCCGAATTTCGTCGGAACCGAAGTCCTTCCAAATAAACGATGCATCCATTAATTAGAAGCCATTAAATGGATTCAGTCATCCACGTCGACGTTTTAACGAGCAGTGTCACCGGTGGTGCATCGATACTCGCGTGATGCCAGTGTTTCGGGACTTTTCTCCTCGCGTTAATTAGTCGAAATTAGTGACGGTACTGCTAATTGTTGTAACGATTGTCCCGACGCGCAAAACCAATTTATTGTCTAGCTCGCGCAGAATTGCCGACAATATTCCCTCGGAAATTCAGCAGCCGCGTTATATCTATCAGGGGATTATCACGTTGTTCGCGAACTAACCTCCTCGACACCTCGATTCTTATTGTTCCTTTCTTTTTCTACCGTGGCATTAATGAGACATCGCGGTGTTAACTGCTTGTTTCTTTCGTCCCGAGAGACGTGCATCCGATACATAGCAACTTACACAGGAATGTATTTTTTTCACTTCGCACTGACTCTATAAAATATGTCCCATCTAGAGACTGCCAGATCTAGAAACTGGAACATTTTCATTTATGAAAAATGTCGGAAAAATTTTTCTTAACCTTAAATATATTTTTTTATTTTTAAAAAAGTCTTTCACTTTTCATTATTGTTATATCATTAAAAAATTTAAGATAAATTTACAAAATAAAAGAAAGAGAAATAGAAAATAAAAAATATATATATATAAACTCTGCAGCAAAATCAGAATATTAAAAAAAAATTATGTAGTCACGAAATCTTGCTTCTACGTCATATGATATTTTTCGATGCGTATTATCGGGGAGTACGATGGAATATCGAGAGGTAACACGGTTCGTATTCTCGAAGTAAATCCGAGAATGGGCGAGACGCCATCGCAAATCTACCAAACGATTTTTCTCACAAGCCTAAGACGAGACCCTGCGCGTGCGAGGCTACCTGCTCGGATTCCAACGAGCCCTCCGCCAGGCCCAGTCGTGCTCCAGTTGGCAAAAAGGTTCCCACGACATAGGATATGCTCCGCCATTTTAGATCACAGGGAGAAAGAGGGGTGAGATTCTCTCAGTATAAGGCAATATTCGACGTGTCAAAGTACCAAGATTACTACCGCGTGAAAAAGATGGATAAATATTCTTCTTAAATATCCGTAATTATACATAGCAGTGCAGGGTGCATTTTTTAATCGAATCGAATATGCCTCGCGGAAGAAACACGCGAGAAGCGTGAAACAGTGTTACGCGCGCGTGATTCACATTGAATTAAAGACCACAACTTCCCAGGACGATATCGCGCTTTCGCACGGATTATCTCTCGCGTCCAATTCCCTCTCCGCCTTTCTACGTCTCTCTTCGCTCCTTCTCTCTCCTGTCCTCAGTCGGCCGCTTGCAAGGAACGAGGCATGCGCGTCGCCGCCTTTATTGGCAACACAAATTTTCTCTTGGCTGTTTATCTGACAGCTGATCTCTTTGTTGCGCGCGCTTCGCCCGCGGCTGGTAATGGCGAGGAAGACAGGGTCAACGACGTCAAGCACAAAACGCTGCGCGGTCCAGGACAAAGCACCTGATCCTTTCAGATTTTATTGCTGCATAAACACAGGTAGCAAGAACTCGTTTGCAGCATATTAAATTATGCAAACGCCTGTAACTGCCTCGTTTGCCTAAAATCCGAGCCCCGGCACACGCACCATTGCTATCCATCTGCCACGGTTTTGTTATGTAGCCCGCTTAAACGAAAGTGGCATTCTTCGCTAACACGTTTACGGCCCAGAGAGATGATCTTACTGCTGACGCCCCTAATAATAGACGTATAAAAGCTAACGCGACTCCTGCAAGACTGTACTGTCATGTCCGACCTGATCATTCGTGAGATATCCGAATAACTATGGGAAACTGAATACAATCGATCTTGTTAGACAAATTACCTTATTGAAGGACAAGTGTACATTTTTTTTTAACTACTGTTCTCATTTTTCATTTACCACAGTTATTACATTTTTAATTTTATCTGCGCGATATAATCTCTGCAAAAGATTAAAATATCGTGTACGCGATACGTATGATCTTTAACTACAAGATAATAAATCGTCTCGATGGCAAAGTGGAAGGATGCGAATTCTTGCGTAGTATCGATTCCGACGCGTCGGATTCCCAGCGGCGACTAGATCACGAGGTTGTCGGCCATTCGTTATAGATCGCGGAACGGCTATCGGCATTGTGACGTTCTCCGGAGATCGTTAATCAACTGAGAGCCACTGGGAGTGCTCATTGTGGACGGGTTATTAATCAAATGAGAACTACTGCAGCCTATTGTCGACTCCTGCCAGAGGTCGGAGGAAGAGAAAAAGAGAGAGAATGAGAGAAGGTATGTGATAAAAGAGATACTAGATAAGGGATAGAAGAGACTTTCCCGCTATTGACCAAACTCAAGAGAGTATTGCGATAAAGACAGTCCGCACTTTACCTACATTTACAAACACATTCGAGACTACATGCATTACATATATATGTATATAATATATTTACAAAAATATTTTTAAAACTTTATGTCAATCTTGACGTCTTTCATTTTCAGTGTTCAACTTAACGTTTTCTCTTTGTTCAGAAAAACAAGCGTGCCACAAATTACTGAAAATTTCCAATCAGGAAGAAGAACGGCGATTCTTAAATTTATACAGATTATTATCTAATAGAGTTTCCATTCCAAACACAGAACAGAAATATTACCGCGCGATCAGTGTGTATTTTCCTAACAGTAGGAATCTAGATTCTATGGGCGATCCGGAATCAAAGTAAAATCAGTCGGCTTCCCGCTGTTAGAAACGCCGATGAAGATGTCGGGGGCACCTGGATATATCCAGGGATCAACGCCAACGCTCCCGTTCGTTCGTCGCACCTCTCATTCCGTTTTCTACAACAATGACGGATAACGAGAGCTTTACGACTTCTGGTGACAGGGAATTCACACATCTCGTGTGACCCAGATGCATGCAAGAAACTTCGTCGTACTTCATGAAAAAAATCTCGTTCCCACGTTTCTATCGTTACGCATCTATCTCTTGGAGAAAATAAATAATTTGTGTTATAGATTGGCAATTAAGTTATTATATTAAATATGAAAGCTACATAAAGAAAGAATTTATAATTTTTAACGATTTTTAAAGAGATAACTTCTAATAAAAGAAAATATAATTTATTCTCTTCGGCTTTCTCTTGAAACTACATGTATAAATTTCTGAATCGATTCTTTTAAAAGCTGTAATTTGTCTGTCATTTGAATTACAACAGTTTGATTAAATTAAGGCGGACAACCCTTTCGACAACCCTTTGACGTTTTACTTTACCTCTACAATTCTTCCATTTCCGCCTCGTATTTGAATTCTTATCGTACAATCTAAAGCGTGATCTTTGCTTGTTACAATTATACACTCTTTTCTCCAGAAGAAATTAGATCTAACACAGCAATAGAATGAAAATTTGGAGAGGTAGCAATCTCCTTCATCGTCTACGTCCAATTTATTGGAATAATAGCTTTCAGTAGATGAAAATTGGAAGAGGACAGTAAATAGCGTAATGCAAAAGTAATTTTGCGATGCTTGATATTATTATTTTAAGGGTAATTTTTTTTGTAAATTATAATAGTAGTGTCAAATTCCTAGAATAGTCAGTCGCAGATAATTTGCATGACTAACGAAAGATCGAAAGGATCTTTTATTCGTAATGTCATAAGTATCACGGATAGGAACGATAGCGACGTAAGGAAGGCGGCGGAATTAGTCGAGCTGAAAAAAGAAGCTTTTGCGACGCTTCAGAAAATTTCTTAATGCGCAAGTAGATTCGGACTCAGGCAAGCAGGCAGGCAAAGCAGGCTTCGCACCCCTGAGGATTATTCCGTGTAATTAAGTCGACGGAACTTTTCTCAGAGCTTTCAGGCCTGAATCTGAAAAGAGGGCGAGAAATGGAACGAAAGAGGGAATGTGAAAACGAACGAAGAAAGGGTGGAAAGAGGACAGAAAGGATGGCGGTAGGTCGGAGAAGGTGGAGACAGATGGACGAGAATGAGGAGGTGCCACGAGAAGCGGACGGAGAGGCGAGGAAGTAGAGGCGGTAATTAAGAGAGTTAGTTGCCGGTCTCCCAATTAGGAGCCAGTAGGAGCTAACTCTGCTACCGCGACGCCAGCCTTCTCTCTGCCCTACAGCTAACTCCACCTAAAGACTGCCCGTTCCCTAGATGCTACTGGGTGTATAAATGCGAAGATCGATGTTCCGCGTCATAGATGGCCGAGTCGACGGCAATCGGCAACCAAACAACGGAAGAATATGGCAGGAGAATATTGATACCGTTAGAGTTGTACAATATACTGTACAAGTATACTGTAAATAGGATTACGTGAAATAAAGATTTTTTTTTAAATAAACTAATTCGTTAAAATGATATGTTTCCAAGGTAATTTGTCCTAAGGGATGCCGCGTGGCCGTGTTAACACGAGTAACGGAAGGGTCCCGAGTTAAAATCACAACCATCCCACATACAATTTTCAGCGGAAAGTCACAGAGGATCTTTATAGATCTAGGTGATTAGGGACTGAAATAGCCCTATTCGCCCATTTTACACTACTATTACAATTTACCAAAAAATTACCAAAAACTAATTCATAATTCAAACGGAGGAAAAATTACAGCTGTTAAAAGAATCAATTCAGAAATTTATGTCTAGCTTCAAGAGAAAGCCGAAGAGAATCGATTATATTTTCTCTTATTACAAAGTATCTCTTTAAAAATCATACTAAATTCCCGGAATTACTGTTACAAAACGCCTTTTTTCTTTAAATGATTAAAAAAATATATTAAAAGTTCGTTCTCTGGTTTCGACAATGCGTCGACATGGAGCTATTGTAGTAATAGCGAGATGTTGGAACGTTGGTCGTTTATTTCTCTTTAAAAGTGAATAGAGAGAAAAATATATGAGACATCCTGACGTCAAGCGATATCGGCATATCAGGATCACAGGTCGGTATCGACGTACGCAATGTATCGACGACGCGTTATCTCGCCCGGAGAAACGCGCAACCTGTTGAAGAGTCAACGAGGACTCGTACATACGTGGAATCTCGACGACGAGCGAAGACGCGCCGTGACAAGCGCGCGCCGTGTCGCGAAAAGCGTTTTGTAACGGTAGTTCCCCGAGCGTCGATCTGTCGATACCTTTTCAACTTTTCGTTTGGTAAGCATCGTCACGCTACCAACACCTTTTCCGCTATCTGACTGCGTCGTCTCTGCCATGTCAAGGCGTTCCAATATCGGCACGATCGCCTGTCGTCACCGTCTTGCTACCACAAACGATGCCGTTTTCGTCGTGGTATAGAAATTATAGCCGCATATAAATAATTTGTGTACAGATTGGCAAGTAAATTTTTGTATGAAATCTACATTTAATCATTTATAGAAAAAACACAATTTTTATATCGTGTACTACTAAATAATATTTATTTGTAATATTTGTAATCTCATTACCATGCAGATAAAACAGATAAAAAAAAGATATAACATGTTATTAATATGCTGCTATAATTATATCTAATATTTTACTATGTATCTCTATAATAAATATCTATTTCTAAATTACTTTCTGGCAACGGCGTAGCATATTTAATTTGTACTATATTTAAATATGAAAACATATACAACATATGGAGTTCGTATTTTTAATTGAGTATAAATAATTAATAAAGTACGCCGAGCACATGCTACTAAGACGCACAAGCATATCGACAAGCAAGCTCTCGAGGGTAATATGCCCATCTACATATATAGGCGCGAGCCAACTCTTCCGCTGGTCCTCCCTCTTTGTCGAAGTTCCCGTCTCGCCGTCGAAGTCGTGGGTCAGGAGAAATCCCTCTCTCCCTGATCGGATGACAGGAGGGTCTCGAGGAACTCCTCCAGGCACAAGGACCGAACACCTGGTCGTTCAGCACAACGGGAATAGATCGGGGGAGGGTAAGGGAGGGTTGGACGAGCTTGAGAGGTGACCTCGGTGACGCGGGACGAGGCGGGGTGCAAGGGTAGCGGCAGGGTATTACCATGACAAAAGTTCCCCGTCGCGGTTCTTGCCGGGGTACCCAGGTGCGTGGGACCGAAATTCGGGGGGCCCGGTAGCCGATAGAAGGGCAGTACGAATCACCCCCGCCGCGAGCCAATATTCTTCATCCCGATCCGCTCCGGTTCGTTGGTCCGTAGGACGAAGCTCGTGCGCGGCGGATTTAATCAGAAATCGACGGAAACTGACGAAGGTAAGATCTTAGTACTCAAGATCACGTAGTTTCTTGCAGAAAACGAGACGTGATCCTCTTAGCGCTTAGCAATTCGACGTTCAATTAGGAAGGACGATTAAGATCAATTAGGAAAGCGGAGTTTAGACTAAAGTACTCCTATATATTTGATGGGATCCATCTCAATGTGTATCGATTTGCATTAAAGCAACTTATTTCCACTTAAAAAAACACGCGAAAATGCAGGTACTACGATAAGGATAATAAAACATTATTTTCCGATAATATTATAGCGTCACATCCTTCAACTAATTGTAAGAGATCTACTTTTTTCAATATTTTTTTACAAGACACGATATCATATGTTACTAAATTTTATATTCTAGTTAATATGTCCTTTGCATGTAAATTATCTGGACAATGAAGACGTAACGTTAAATAATTAAAAAACAAAAAAGGAATATGGGTAGACGAAGAGGAAATACAAAAATCTCAATTTCTGCTGTCTGTTCGTGACATATATCTAATGTCCGTGCAATGCGTTTAAGCCATGTTCTCAGCGTGCTCTCACATTTTTATGGTTTCCCTTCGCAAAGCGTTCGGAAAGATTCGGTCCGTGACAAGGTACGTGGCGACGAGACGACTCACGACGCCGGACATGAAGAAACATATCTGAGAAGAGAGAAACGAAGGGCGACGAGCCACGGAGACGTGGAAGCAGCATACGCGGACGAGGCTTTGCGTAAGCAGGTGTGACGATGCGCGGACACGCGTCTACCAGGAAAGGTCGACCCTCGCACGAAGGATCCGCCACCCGCGGGACCAGGTGTTCTTTATTGCGGATTTCGTCTCGTAGGCGAGAGATCGCTGCGGTAATCTTTGTTTCGCAAGAAACTCGACGGCGACAACGACGGTGACGGCCTTCCATTAGGTCCATCAGACGCCTTTCTTCTTTCGCTTTCACATAAAATGGTCGATTCTTTCGAAAAAGACAATTGGTAAAATTTTTAATTTTAAATATTACGACGAAACTCTTTCTGTCTAATGTCTAAATTTTACAGTATTTAGTCATTGATGTACGGCTCTTCGTACATTTCTCAGCCTGTATCGAAGACGCTAACACTCGTTTGAGACTGTCGACGAGCTCGAAGACGTGAACGACACGCGTTCAGCCACGAAACGAGAGCACGCGGTTTTCAGGTGGAGCAGCGCCGGGAGTACTCAAAGTACGGTACAAAAGGGTATTTATTTTGGGTTATTGACGTCGCCAAATATTACACGAGCCGGCATTGTGTGCGCACACGGGTCCTTGATATTAGCATAGCGTGGATAGAGCCAGTACCCGGCCACATTGTTGATGAACGTGTATATCGGTACGGCCCTGGGGGCGAATACCATTCATTGTGTGGGTCATGCCCCCCACGCACTGACGTTCCGTTACCGTCAGGGTGGTCACCCCGCGGCCAGGAGGTAAGTTAGGAAAAGCGGAAACAATTCAAGACTCTAATCAGACATTCAAAAATTTGTTATGAGTTTTTGGTATGGCAAATACGTTGCTCCGTAGATTATTCTATTAAAAAAAATATATATACCGAAATCTAAATCGGAATATAAACAAATATAATACTGCAAAATTAATGTGCATTGACAGATTCGACCAGAAATCGATCATACTTGATTGTACGGATAACGATTAATTAGCTCATGGACCGTAAGTCATTACCGGATGAAATATCTGAAAACGAGCGTGGACACAGTGTCACGACGTCTTATCTCTTAGAAACGTGTCGCTAGTTATCATCAGGCTACGTTACGCCGATATCGTCGCAACATAGCCGAAGCGATTAATCTTAGCTGCAGCCAGGACGACGCGGTGTCCCGGAGGTTCTGCAGTCCCGTCAGGGTAATGATCCGTGGCACGCGTGATAACCTACCGCTCTTGCGTGTCCTGCAGGATACCCTCTATGGCCTTGTAATGTCCACCCAACATATCGATGACCCGGAAATTCTGGCCGGAATGTAACATGTCTCTCATGGATGTATGACAAAAAAAAAAAGATTCACACGCACGAAACTTTCTTAAGAAAATTCTCTCCTTCTTTTTTTAGAGATATTTATAAAATGAGAGACGTTAGAGTCGCATGCAAGAATTCAGAGAAAATTGATCAATTGTTTCGCAGGATTTGGTACTGAGAACCAGTCGCGTCATACGCGATGATCCGGTACTCGAGCCGACCAACTGGTTTGGCAAGTATTGAAATAGACTGCCCTCTTATAAGCATGAACGAGGGCTGCCACTTTAAAATATAATGATCTACTGGGTGTTTGGTGCAGAAAAATATTGCAGTCTCAAAGTCCATAAAACCTAATACGTTTGCGTACTTTAAATGACAAATAAAATCATTGAACATTTATATATCCTATATTATTTATACATACATATATGTCTTCAATTTTAATATCCTTATATTCAATTGTATTTCCCGACTTTTTTAAATCTTACTCAAATCGGTTAATCTTTAAAGTCTAGCTGATGTTCTTTACAATAACTTTCACAATAGACCGACTTAAGCGTATTTCCTCTTAAACAGTGACTACTTGCGGCGCATGCAAGATTCGCGGAGACGCGAAATTGGATTTAACAGAGCACCCCATATACGACGTCGTGAGAGCGCAGCCGGTCACGTCCCGGCCGCGTGAAATCAATGTTTCATAAGCACAGTTAACAGAACCGACCGCCATGTACACCGTGACCAATGTACATCTTGATTTAGTAGGTCCGGTGGACGCGTTTAGGTAGTCTCGTTTGGTCGTTGAAGGTAGGCTTAGGGTGAATACGTTGGTCGCCCGGTTGCTTCTCCGCTGCTCACGAGCTGTCTCGTTAGCAGCAGCCAGACGTGAACGAGCGAACCATGCCAGATGAGAGAGAAGAGAAGAAGGCGAGAGGGAGGGATTACAAGAGGGAGGATGTCTAATAAAGCAATTCCGTTATGGTGCCCGGCGTAATATGAGAAGCTATCCGCCCTCGTTGAATGCGAGATTTTTATGCGGTTACCTGTTCGCTATCCTGGGGAATCAGGAACAACAGAGAGAGAGAGAGAGAGAGAGAGAGCGCGCGGGGGAGAACAGTATAATCCATTCTAAGAATGAGTTTGTGAATGTTATGAACTACAATTTTTAAGAAAATTTTCAAATTAAATTCTAAAATTCTGAATTAAAACGTCTAATTCTTACTTTCTCAACAAGATTGCCGCAATTTTCACGTCGTGTAACTGGTATAACAAAATAAAATAGTCACAGCATTAATACATTAAAAGATATATCTTTATATTAGTAGCAATAATTCGTTTCGGGTGCTCCTTTGAATTCAATCCTCACCCATAACCATAAAATAAACATGTCTCTAAGTGTACTTCTTAAATCAATTCAATACTACTTTCTTTCTTTCACGTTCCCTCACGATTTCTTAAATCATATCTTTGCGTTCATCTGAGACGTTCGTAAAATTCGCCAACACACAATGACGATGTATATAGCTTCATTAAATGCGTGACCATTCAGGACGAACGGCATCTGTGACGCCTCTGGACTCTCAACGAGCGAATTAGGGAGATTTACGAGCCTGAGACGTGACCGAGGTACGTCTGACTAGGAATAGACCATATCTACTTTTCGACTTTACCTCTTGTTGCGACGCTATCGATTGATTTAACTCACGCAACAAGAATTTTAAAAAACTATTACTTTAATTTTATTTTTTTTAATCTTTAAATCTAATGCTACAATAATTATATTTTAGCTAAAATATCAAAACGTTAATAGATTTCGAAACATGCTTCAATATACATGAATATTAAAAGTTCAATTACATTCCAAAGTAATAATTTATAAATGCTGTTTAATTTATAGCTATTTCTACGAATTCGGTATTTTCGTCTAGATTTGCTAGAATTATATTCACTTTTTTAACAGACCGAGTACCTGAGAAATCATCGACAAAACGGGAAGACGAAAGAAAGAAAAGAGACCAGAGGGTAGCGCGCATTGTTTTTAACCAGTTCTGGTAGGAGGAGACTGCAGAGTTCTCACACAGAGTCGCGCTATGCTCAACCGGAAGCCGGTGTCGCCATCGGTTCGGGGGTGCTTGAGTACTCGTATTCCAAGTACCCGTTGTGCAGAAAGAGCCCATTCCGATCTCACGGCGTAAACGCCGCGGGAGTCCGCAACAGGATTCCCCAGTTTACACACCGACAGCGCGCACACGCGCATACGTACGAACAAACACATGTGCGCCGCTTATAAATCATTAGCGGGTCGAGCGATTAGTCCTTGCGGAGGGGTTGCAGAGGGAGGTGGGTAGCAGTCGCTCGTGATGCTGGCGGCGATGCGTGGCACTCGGTATACGGTCGGGTGTAGGGGGGGGTGGAAATGATTATTGCCGCGGCGCACATAGGTCGGTTAGGGGGAAAATTATTAGTAGCCCCTGATTGGAGCTACTTCCCTTCGACCAGAGGGTTCTAATATACTAACGAGTGCCTCCATATCAACTGAACCATCCAAAAAGATTTACTACGATCCACTATCCTTTTCGATATATGTATTCGCAATATTTACCTACGCGAATGCAGAGAGAGGGAAAGAGAGAGAGAGAGATTTACTTGAATAAAAAGCATTGTGTAAAGACTCGTTGTATATCAATTCAATGAACATGGAGATTCGTTAATTTCCTCTTTAGAAGAGAATATTCAACGATAATTATTAGCTTAGTATTATAAGATATACTATTCTAATTAACATGTTCTAATTAATATTCAGTAATATATAGCAAATATAACGTCATCTGACAATGACATTGATACAGATAAATCCAATGTTGTTTAGTTGGTTTTTAGTAAGTTTACGATTAATGACAATAACGTTAAAAAAAAATCTTAAAAATAATAATAATTTATTAAATTTGTAGTCAAGGTACGAAATATAACGTCAACAAATTTATCCCTGAATTCATCCGGCTGTTGATTACTATTATCATCCCCTACAGCTTGCTTCGCAATGTTTCGCTATGCCACTCATGCTGAACGACGCCGCGCAACATAATCAAATTATTTACACTATATACATCCCCGCGCGCGCAAACCATCGATGGAGAATAAAATTTCGTCACGGATACGTCATGAATATTCCCGTGTCGGGATCGCCCGCATCGAGGGTCGATAGTTGCGCTTTCCCATCCCTCCGCGCATGAAAATTGTGCACTCTCGTAGTTGGGGATGATGTTCTAACTATCCCACAGAGGCGAAACATTAGAGCACCGTAACGCGCGCACGACCCCTCCCCTCCCAAAAGATGATCCTCGCGAGGGTGGTTCGCTCGCCCGTTGGTCTCTCCGCCTCTCTCTCTCTCTCTCTCTCTCTCTCTTTCTCTCTCTCTCTTTTGGTCGGCAATATGCCACGCTCAGTTCGTAGCATATGCTCGGCTCGTCCCTACGCACGGACTAATCCGATTTATCATGTACGCGCCGCGTGTGCGAGTATCGAGATTTTATCGCCTGGCGCTGATATCGGTGGCGCCGGTAAGGGTGGATTAAGTCCAGACCCATCGCAAGAGGGTCGCCGCGAATTAACAGACTTGTTCCGCGTGACGTATTTGCTCTCTGCGACTGATAGATAACGATATGATATCGGACATTTGAAAGATGATGTACCGTTTGAGAAAAATCAAACAGAATTAACTTTTTTTTTCGGGCTTCCCGCGGAAATAAGATTTCTCGCAATCGTATTTTTCGTTTCGGTCGATACACCGAAAAGCAAACGATAAATTTTTACTTCCATTTCTCTCGTCAAAAACTCAACGGTTTTAACATCTTTTTTTTACGGCGTTGTAAAAAAACCTCTCGCGCCCCGAACCGACACGATTTAATCTCATCTCGTATTCAAAGCTTAAACTGCTTGACCGAATTATCAAATATACCCTATATCGCACCCGTATATTAGCAAATGAAAAGGCAGTGGCTACGATATATTCATGTGATTATTAAATTATAACCAGTTGTCGCGCGGATCATCGTATGGAAAAGTGGTCCTACGAGCAATTCAATGACGTTCCAGCAACGATACTAACCCTCTACACGCCACTACCCCAAAGCGTGGCCACAGATTCACTTAGCACCAGTTAACACGGAGGGAGAGAAAGAGAAAGAAAGAAACTCCCTTTCTCCGTTTCTCTTTTTCTCTCTCGCTCTTTCTACACAAACTATTTATTTTCCTTCTTTTTTTTCGGTCCCTCTCATTCTCGCATGAAACGTACTTTACGTCACCACGTGGCTTACCCGACCCTAAACTCCAGAAGAAGGGACACACCCGCCCTGTCACCGATTCACGCCCCACCGTATGCGTGTACATTGTCATATACGGTCATTGTATAATCACAAAAGTTCGTTCAATTTTCGAGTCGTTCCTTGCCCGGCGATCACTCACGTATTAAATAATAATCGCTACAGCTCCTTTTTACCGCAAAAAGTCGGAAAACAATACTAAAATAAATATACAAATGAAATGTATAGCCAATACCAATATTGTCGATCAGTTCTTTTTTGTGTATCTACAACGAACTTTTCAAAACTGCGTAAGAGTGACCTAGGAATGCGCTCTTAGCAGCGACGCGAAGCCCCTCCTGTGGGGCGAGACGGGTTATTTGAACCTTCGCGCGTTGTAGGAGTCAAGGGGCGATGGGGCTCTGTCGTTCGTGTAAGCGTCAATCACACACCGCGCATATATTTACGAGAATCGCGCTCCGGGACGTCCCATCCCTACGTCTACTAGCTCGACTAGCGTGTGACGTCTACCAGGCTCCGAAACACACCCCCAAGGAGAGTCTATCTACCCCCGTCGTTTCTCGCCGCCGTGTGCACCGATGTTGGCTAAATAATAGCTCCCGGGGGAGGGCACACGACGTGTCAGTTGACTTGACAGCACGTGACGTTTCGTACGTTCGGAATATACCTACGATAACCAGGCAACTTGGTCTCGATTCCTGCCAACACAAATGGATATCGCCTTGACAAACCGGAAGAATACGCGCGAGACTTCCGCGAAGATCAATTTTCTATATCGAATTGCGTATAAAATAATTAAAAAAGAATCTTGATACACGATTGCTTAAAATATTATTCAGACTTTCAGAAAACCACCGGTAATTAATAAAATGACATAACTGCTATTTTTACGAATTGCTATTATATTTTTATGCCAATAAACTTTGGCAAGAGATGCGACATAAATCTTAACAACATAACTTGAAACGTATAATGGGACTTATCAGCAAAGATTTGTTTATGTAAAAGCATATTTAATGTTCAAAGCTGCAGGAACGATGACGCAAAAGGATCTCCTCACCGACGTTTCACGATAGTATCCCAAACTGTCCCTCAAAATGTCGCACGACCCTATTTTACGACGTCGCCGCCGTTCTCGCCTCGCGCGAACAATCGTGCGTTCCGCGGACAAAAAAGCTCCCGTCGACCTGTCTAAAGTTGCCGCACAGCGCGACAACGCGACTGTCTCGTGACGATGACGGCTAAAGTGCCACGTTTCTGGCTTTATCGACTTTGCGCGCTTGCAGTTTATTAACTCGATCATATGCGAAACGCTTTTTTTATTTCCTCTTTCTTTTTCCATATATCTAAGATACAAATCTCATAGCATTATATTGCATGTGTACAAAATGTCACATCTATTCCATTTTCGATAATTGATAAATAATAAAAATTATCGTTGTTTTGTAACATAATTACGATTTCTTGTTGAAAAAAAATTCTTAAAACTTGCATATTCAGGAAATATCTAAATTGTCATGATTGCTTGTCGTGTCTGATAAGATGGATTTATTTAAAAAAAAACTGAAGATTATGTAAATGTACTTCATGGTCAACGTCAACAAACGTATCTTTTGACCTTATTCTTTTAACATGGTCCGCGTTCCCCTATCAGGAGATTTGAAAAGATGTTCGTCGAGTCGTAAACCACGGCGAAATGACTCGAACAGATTTTATCGCGCTCTCTTTAGAACTCTCCATCCGAGATACGTCCCCTCGAGAGCGATGTTTCAGACTTAGTTTAAAGTATTTCTCTCGGTTATTGATAGGCGACGGGACGCTATCGCGAAAATTGACGCACTTGGTAATAGCGGGATATCGGATCGAGGTCGAAAATTGAGAATCCTATTTTTCGACGCGCTATTTCGGGGTCTCTAAACGCGACGCGGCGCGGAGAGCACAGAGAATAGAATTCACCGCCATCGATCAGCCATTTGAATTTTAGAGTGGCCCAGCGCTGTTTACACGTCCGGGATTCGCGCTTCATCACCGTGCGAATTTCGGACACGCGCGCATTTAAATCAGTCCCTGTGAGCTGTCGCGCATGAAAATAATTTTTGTCATAATTACATTATCTGTCGCGCGCGCAGCGTCGATTTACTCGCGGCTCGTGCGATTTTTCATTTTTATTCGCCGGAAGACTCGCGCGGGACATGTGTCGATGATATCGGTATCGTCCACGGGATGAGTCGTAATGGCGCACAAAGAGCATATCGCAAATTCTGAAATAATAAACCGAGCTGGCAGCGTACCACTGTAAAATAATCAGGAATTCCGCGCGTGTCCAGCTTGTCGTACGAGGCGCCAATCACGCCAACATTCAATCGCACCACGTGTAACGAGAACGACAGACAGGGTTAAACGTACATGGTGTACAAAACGTTTCGGCCGACGAATGAAATCTCCCGACGGGAATTTTTGGGTCCTGAGTTCGTCAAATGGATATAATCAACGCCATAATTACTGATTGTCATGCATTCTGCAAAAACAAATGTAAAAACGATTGGAAAAATCAGCGAGTCTCCCTGCGGGATAAGTAGAATATCACAGGCAGATTGGCCATTGTAAATGACTAAATCATTAATCCGGCTTTATGAATCATGTTAAATTATTTTATTAGAAATAAATAATTGAGAAGCGAAGTCTCGAACGTATCCCCAGTACAATGGAAGGAAGAGCGACGCAGTTTCAGCGAGAAATGCCGTCGAGCGACCGCGACGATTCGCGAAACTCACCAATTATTTGGCCATTCGTTGGCAACGTGCGCCAAATCTACAAGTGTTTACTCTGTTACTATATCTATCTATGTATGTGAGCAGAATGACGAGTTTTGATTCGGGATCTCGGGGCGATTGAAGGAAGAACAAAGACGGAGATAGAAAGAACTAGAACGATAGAAAGAAACGACGATAGAGACTGAGAGAGAAAATTGGAGAACAAGCGCGAAAAGCAGACGACAAAAACCTAGGAAAGCGAACGGCCAGTGCAATGGCGGAAAATCGCTGATTTCTCTCGTAAAAATCGAGTAACATCACCGACGCAGCTACCAAGCGATCCTTAATTGGACGACAATAATTATCAGTACGTCCACCCTTTTCGGCCACGGCTTTTCCTTCGACGGCGTATTTTATTTCAGTCGCTCCGGAAATTGCCGCTTCGACGACGCAGGTCAAGCTGAGCCAGCTCCAGGCCAAAAAAACGACAGAATAGTCGTTGCCCTCGCGACTTGCACTTTTATTTTTTTAGATGTTTCAGAAAAAGAAATTCGACCAAAATCTTTCATTAAATTGGAATCGTAAAATTACTCAAAACTTAAATGATTTTGTAATTTTTTCATTAAATAAAATATATTTTTTAAAAATTAAAAAAACAAATCATTTTATAAAAACAGTGCAGTGAGAGAATAAATTGATGGAGATATGGGGAGAAAGACATCGAGCATTACCAAGAATGACAAAGACAAAGAGACTATCCTACAAATGAACGCTAATGAATGATCGACACGCTCTATAATTGATTCCCACGAAATCGATCACTGAAATGGCAGGTGAGCACTAATTACGACGCGCATCGACTAATTAGTGCAGCCAGACTCTGCGACTAGGTGTTAATTAATTAAAGGCCCTCTCGTCGTAGATACGATAACGATGGATAACGAATATCATATTATTTGAGAAATGTCAGCCGCAACTTGGAGATATCACACATCTATTTTCTGCTTATGTATTATTTTCGCAAGCATTTATACATACACAACGTTGCGATTATCTTTCTCAACAACTATATTCTTCATTGAATATAAAATTTATTTTTTTAATGAAAATTTTATGAAAAGCAGCTTCTTTATATTCTCAATATTAAATATTTTGACAATGAAACTTTGAGGTAATTATGTTCCAAAAGTTCGTTGTATCGAGATCGAATACAGAAACCTTCCGTTTCCCTCTTTCTTCACCATCTTCGAGCAGTTTACCGCGGAAGGTTTCACTTCGAAGCGGCAGAGAAAAAAAGAAAGATCGAAGAGAAGTGGAGCGCAAGAAAGGAGCGCCGAAGCCAGGAAAAACTCGCGTCTCTCTCTCTCTCTCTCTCTCTCTCTCTCGCTCTCTCTAGCGCCAGCTCTTTGACCGATGATTGGCAATCCGTAAGCCGATTACCGGCGCCGAATGAATGTGCTCGCCGGCCCGCGTCTAGCCCAGTCCAACTCCGCGCATAACTCCCTTCCTTCGTTGCCCCTTCGTAGCCCGCGTATATCCCTCAAAACCGTCCCCCGTTCCCTCATCCGTTTCAGGAAACCGCCCTTCTCTCGGTGATCTCCTTATTAACCACAGCTCGGTAATTGCGATCGACGAGCGATTATGCCGCGCTTCGCTGGGTGTTCTCTCTGCACACGGCGGGATTAGGCAGATTAGTTGGCGGTTATATCGCTGGATAATTGATCGCACCCTTCTTGATCGGTTGGTGCCTCAGTGCAATTAACTACTATACGCTCATCGCGAAAAATCATGCATATGTCAAAAGCCGTGTGCTTTTGCATATGCAATGTTTAAAACTTTTAAACCACTTTAAATTATATCTATAATTCGTGTCAAAATTCAGAAATTCTTCTATAATTTTATGTGTTTAATACAAAAAAAATCTGAAGAATGTATATGTATAATATATTAAAAAATATATGCAACAAAATACATACATCAAAACACACAGCATATGAAATTACAAATAGAATTATATCTTAAAATCTTATCCAATTATAGATTGCAATCTATAATGGCTCCCAAATGGAGCCTTACTGCGTAGTAAATAACAAAAAATTGCAAGAGTGTCATTTTTACATTAGATTATAATTAGATGTTATATGATAAAGAAAATTAAATATACTTGAAAAAGTAAGATAAAAATTTTAATTAAATCTAAAAATTAAATCTGTGTTTCAGGAATTCATTAAAGAATGTCACTTATAATAGTTAAAAAACTTCATGAGAAACATTCAGAAAAACATTCTGAAATATCGACTACGAATCACGGATTCGATATCGGCGTTCGCCACCGTTTGGCATTATTCCCTCTTATTTTCCTCTCTTAATTTCCTGGGAATCAAAGAGCACGACTAACCAGAATGCCCAAAGCGAGCACATATTTAATATAGCGGGCGACACAAGGGGGCGTGTGTACATCTGTCAATGCGGTATACCGCGAGTCTTTGCGATTTAGAGAGGCGAGAGAGAGGACCGAAAGCTTGCTTGAGTTATTGGAGGTTGTCAGCATTGGCTTCTGGTGCCAGGAACACGTGCTCCGATTTCGCGGTAAATCGTCGCCCCGGCGACTATCCCCGTGTATTTCGGTACGATCGACCCTCACGGCCTTTCGCATTCTCCGATTCTTTCTCCCAGTCCAGTTGTAAAAAAAAAGGAAGGGAAAGAGAAAGAACCGGCTATGCGAAAAATAATGGCACCGCGGGAGGGAATTGCCGCATTGGGAAAAGAATGACGGACGATCCTCCGCAGAAGGAAGAAGATGAAAGATCAAATAAATACAGCGAGTATGTATATATAGTAAATATAGAGATATATACATACGTAATAATTTAAAAAAATGTATAGTTGACAATATAAGAGATATCGTTTCTTTTTATAAACAAATATCATTTGTTTCCATCACGCTGCAAGCTTTTACACGAAAGTTTTTGCTCAGTATTTCCGTCATTTTTCTCGCTCCTTCCATCATTCGTCATCATTTCACTTGGAAAGCTTTACGTAAATACAAGATGTTTGTATTAAAAACAATATGTACCCAAGAGCCCGCATATCGAGAGACTCGACGGTGGAACGAATGTACTGTAAGTAATTCGAAACACGAAATGTTTGGTCTACTAAAAGTTCTCTCGCGCCGCACAGAATGATGCCTTTAAAATCGTCCTGCGAAGGGTGATCCTTGCCTCTCGCGTGTGTATCGAATTAAAAAGGATCGAACTTAAACACCGTATGTTCGCTTTCGCACGGGTTTCCAAGTTAAATTTAGCGACCATTGTAGAGTGTATTGAAGATTTAACATACAATTCTTTTTAATCATATCTTAAAGTAAATGGCATAGTTATATAGCGCTTTATTAACAATAAAAAAGAAAAATTAATTTTATTTGTAAAATACTACTTGAGAAACTTTCGAGAGAGAGAGAGAGAGAGAGAGAGAGAGAGAAACTACGATTCGATAGGTCACTATCAAACTGCAAACGTATTAGACGCCTATAAAGTAATGCGGTGACATGATAGATCGAATAGAAGCGCGAGTATGGTCGGCGGAAGTTTAGAAAAAAATCATGCTCTTCCATAGAAGCACCCTTCTTGTCTATTCAATCGAGTCGCCCTTCGGAAGCTTTATCGATTTCTTTTCATCACGATACGAAAATAGTTTCGAGTGGCCCGACGGAACTCGAGGGCTTCTTAAGGCCGACGAAAGGGTGTACTTCTCATTGACAGAGAACCCAAAATGGCGTTCCCGATACGAGAACACCCACCGAATGGTTGTACATGGAAAATGCATTAAATTCGGAAAGGCTAAGTAACGTCCACCAAAATAACTCAATAGTAAAGATACATGTCATAGTTATTTTAAATTAAAAAATATTTCAATGTATATTTTAGGAACAACCGCTTAATGTTTTAATAAAAATTTTAGAATTTAAATAAGATAAATGCAGCATAAAAATATCGGTACTAGTTTTTCTTACGGGCAAGTCTGAATATTTCACATGCATACTGCTAATTAGGCACAATTGAATAGAAAGCGGAAAGACAGAGAGGATGCTAAAAAAATATGGACATGAACACAAAACGCGTACAAAATGTAACAAGAAATTTTATCTATTGCGTATCTTGTAATTTTCTCTAATTTTACTAGACTATGGCACAATACTAATTAGGCGTAACACTAATTAGGATTTTTAAAAACGAACGAAAGAGAGGAATTCTTGTAAAGAATTCGTAGAAAAAATATGGATATTACGATATCTAAATGTGTGGCAAAAAAAATTATATGTACTTTGAAAGTCGAAGGAATGAATCTCGCATCGCGGATAAATTCAGGGAAGCAGAAGAAAAGAAGAAATGTAACCGCGTGTAGTAAACGTACGCGAGGGTGGATAGTGTTCGCGTAAAAAGGCGCAACCGCGTGTTCCCATCGGACTTGAATGTGCTGGATGACAAACTTGTTGTCGACTGAACCATTAAATTCCTTTGAGAGGAGCACGCGGAAGACGTGCGCAGTGCCAAAGAATGTTTATTCGCGGAGTAAGCCTTCCATATCTCCAGAATACGCGCTTGTGTCTGCCTAACATAACGCAGCACAATGTTAAGAGAAGAGAGTTACATGAGGAAATATGAATAACTAATATTGTGACACGATAATATAAATTATTGTATTATGAAATTACATACGTTAATTTAAATTTTATGTTCATAATTTTATATTTCTATCACAATTCATTATATCGTTATTATATGCATATCTCACAATGTAGCTGATTTATATTTTGTTCTAAATTTGTATAACATAATATTATAAATTTTAATACGAATGAAATCCACAAAGTAAATAGCGTCTCGTAAATATATTTATCATCGCGGGCATTCCCTTTCCTCATTAACACTCATTATTCCGAAATATCTCACTTTGCGTGGCGTAGTCATGATCCAAGATTTAGAAAAATCTTATCTTGTTATGATGGGATGAAAACATAGAAAATATAGTGGAGAAAGAAACCGACGCCGTGGGGTGCGGGGTAAATGTTAATTGTCCAATAAAGTCGAGTTACGCCTGGCAAAAATATGTCGTTAACGCGGCCTTAAGGAGACCTGGAAATGACGCGGAAAGACATTATTTTTCGTTTAAGTTCGTTCTCCATCCCTCCCATATCGCGGGTTTAAAGAAAGATATAATCCTCGTAATTCGCGTTATACCGCGTCGCGGCGATGCAGCGGTGAATTTCGACAATATACAAAATCCATTGACGCAATTGGGCAAAAAATTAATAAAAAGAATAAAATCTTGCTTCTTACTGAGCGTTTAGCAATATTTTCGTAAAGACATCAAAATATATAAATTGAAATTTTTTATATCTCTGAGCACAAGTTCTTTACAAAGTACGAACCACCCGTATTCGTCATAATTTATTAATGGTAGCGACAACGCGGAATGTTGCGTTTAAAATGCGTCGCTACCGTTCCGGTCTACTTTTTTTTTTCCCGGAGAGCTTGTCGAGATCTTCCCGGAACACACCGGAGCGAGAACGGGCTGCTGCACAACGAACGAGGCGGGCGGATACAGAGAAAAAAGTAATAAAGAAAAAAGGAGAAATCAAAAAAGAAAGAGAGAGAGAGAGAGAGAGAGAGAGAAAGGAATGGCAGAGAAATTTCTCGAGAGACGGAAGGAGCCGGGAAAAATGAATTCGGAGTCCCTACGGCAGAAAGAGAGAGAGAGAGAGAGAGAGAGAGAGAGAGAGAGAAAGAGAATGAACAAGCGTGCGGGACTCCCGGGAACAGGATCGCGCGGGATTATGATTATCCTTGGCGTAGGAAAGGAGTGATTTATCCTGTCGCCGTCCTCATTATGGCTCCCGGTCACATAATCCAACCTGGTGTGCCACACCCTGAACCGCTCCGGGCGATAGATTAAGGTACGTCCATACCGACGTAGGTGCATCGTGCAAGTCCGCCGCGATGTAAATTAAGCGCCGTGTAGAACGCGAGATATATATATCGCGTCACGGTACATCCATGCTTCTCGGACTCCCGTTAGCGAGATTTATTCTGTGTATCAAGCAAACGATACTTACTAGGTACAGCGAGAAGTATCGAGAGAGATACAAGCGTTCGCCGAACATTTTCCATTTTTAGCAGTAAATAAAGGGAAATCCATAATTCTCGCGCGGTCGTCGTCTTTTCTCTTATTTTCGAAGAAGATTGATAAAATTTTTTCATTAAAAAGAGATCCACGAGTTTTCGCGTTTCGCGTACAAGCTCGTCGCTCGATTTAAAGCGCTTCGCACGGACAGCGCAGCTAGGGCGAAAAAGGGTGTCGGGTGGACGGGGTTTTTATGGAGAAGAACATAAATATGGGGTATTATTCTCCTGGAGCTGGTCGGTCGGCTGGCTGTCGCTCTGATTTATAGGCTCGGCTTGTGAACACGGTTGTCGGTATTTTTATTTAAATTTAATACAGTCCACTTGGCGCCCGCGCGCGGGGGTGTATTAGACAGTTTGATAAGCAACTATGTACGGATAAGTACACGCGTATATGTCGCACTGCCCGTTGATGATGATAAATGACCGTTAGCTCTTGCTACCTCACTGTTAATTTACGAACGTGTATATATATATATATATATATATATATATATATATATATATATATATATGTATCTAGCGCAAAGTGTGAGATGTTGATTTAGCGATCGTTTCTATTCATCGAAATAAAAGCGTAAAATAATTTCAATCGAGCTTTTTTAGAGGAAGACATTAAATTTTTTATATTTTAAGTAAAATAAAAATGCATAGCAGATAACTAAAATTAGATAGAAAAATGTTTACATATTATTATAATATATATATGGATTCTAATCAAAATATATATATGGACTCTAATCAAAATATAGTTTTCATGTTTAATCATCACGATAAGACGTATATCTGATCGCTCACCTAGTAATTCTATTTGCTCTTCCTCGTTCCATTGATATTAAAATAATTCGATATAAATCAATATACTATCCTCGAATAAAGAAACGATCGTATTGCGTCGAATCGCACGTAATCGCTCATTACACCTTAATCCAAGTGGACGAGCGCGCACAGCAGCAACGTGCACTGCGTACGGGAGTTAAGTCGATTCCTGCTGCATGATGGATCGAGTTAATGTAGCGTACCGCGGGTTTACACAGTGCGCGCGGACGTTAGGCCCATGATGATCCTAAGCTAGATGCAGGGTGAAAGTGATCGTGGGAGAAGCCGCAGTAGGTGTCGACCCGCGACTAGGGTGTATCTTCCACAGAACTGAACCGTAGATCGAATATTAAACCGTTCGATCGGTCGATGAACTTACTCATTGCGATAGAGGGAGAAAATATTTTTTCTCTACTTATTTTTCATCATTTATTCGCAATTGTAAAGCTTAATTTTGTCGCGTCGAAAGTTCAATAGAGATTCGTTTTATTTTCAGCAGCCATTAATATCTATTAATGTCTCAAATATTTAAAAAAGAAAAAATCGAGAATTTATTTAATTTATTTCTATGATTTTGGTCGATGAGTTAGAGATCCCCGAGAGAGTATATTCGAAGACAATATGTTTTCTTGTTGTTGTAGCGAGAGGATAGAGATGGTACCGTTCATGGGGTTGGCGTTTTCGTCTTTGGGGTGGTTTGCGGGGCTTGTAACTCGGTTAAACCGGCACGGATATTTCATTAGCCGTCCCCCGAAGCGTGCCGACCCCACGCACGACCCCAGAAAGCTCAGAAACGGGTGGGCCAAGGGCTCGAAGGATGAATCTCGGAAGGCACTGTCGCTCCTGCCGTTTCGCTGTTCGGAATCGCCGCATTAAGTCGAGTGCCCCGACACCCCACTTTTCGTTAAATTGTTGACACGACAAATATATTGTACTATCGTACATGCGACCCATGTATCACACCTCGATAGCCAGGCCCGCATTTTAAATTACGGACGAAATGCATGTAAACGACAGAACTCGACTGACAATAAATAACGTATTGTAATAATAAATGAAATAAGGCGTACAAAGATAAATTGTCAATCATAATTTGCTCAAAAAAGCAAAGCAAGTTACATAAAAAATAGAAATAACAATAAGAATTGAATGAAATTCATGAATTTCTTTATCCGCCCGTATCAACCCGCGAATATTTGACGGGCGCGTTTCTGCCTTCCTGTTTCGCAAATTCCTCGCCATAATACGCACGCCCGGCGGACAACGTGGTCCGAATACGTTTGCCGTTGCCATCAGAATTCTCTCTCGCGGAAGCGCATTCTCCGGGAAGGTGCAAGATACGTGAACGAATGCGAGACAAGCCGGGGGCTACGAGGAAATGCAGGGGGTTAAGGGATGGTGCAGCCGGTCAGTACAGGGGAATGAGGCGTTATCACGGACATTAGCTTTCAACGGGGCGCCCGGGATATAAAAGTAGCCCAAGGCAACCATTACTCGGACATTGTCCGCCCGAGTCTCTTTCGCAAGTCTATCTTTCTCGTTTCCTCCCTTTTCCAGTCCCGTGTCTTTTTTTTCCTTTGCTCTCTCTCTCTCTCTCTCTCTCTTTCTTCCTCTCCTACTTTTTGGCTCTATCTTTTTCTCCCTCGCGTCTCTATCCTGCTGTCTTTTCGAATGTATCGTTCCCTCTCAAGCAAAGGACGAAAGAAGGAAAAAGACGCGGCTCCTTATCAGAATTCTTCGTTCGCGTCGCCGTCACCTTGTCGCAAATCCATTTCGCAGTCGGCGAATTTCCACTCGTACACGTCCCCGGAATAGGGACGAGAGCTGCGTTCCAATCGCGCGAATTTCTACGTAGATTCTTACCTCTCTTACCTCGAGCTTTTTTTCCCGCCCTCCTTGGCTGTTCGTCGCTCGCTCGCTCGCCCGCCTGCCACCCCCCACCGCAAGTTCTACGATCGACTCGAAAATGGAGCCACGGAGAGGATTCGCGAAGCGCTTCTTAATGGATTGTACCTAATTTGTGCTCGAGGGTCCTCCAAAGGGATTCGACGGGATTATTCGCACGGAGAATGGAAGCGCAGCACTAAAAGTGCTTCTTACCGAATTCTTATCTATAATTGGGAAACACCGATACGAGCATTATAAATACTTTTTAAAATGCATTTTTGCATTTCTAAATTATTCTCATGCCAAAGATATTTTTCAACAATTACTACTATTTATGTGCTAAAAGAGAAACTTTTAACGATATTTCATAAGTCACAAATGAGCAAATTAAATTGTCAGATTCTGCAAATATACATAAATTATTCTTTAATTACGGGAACTTTGTATCAAAACTCACGGAAATATGTTGGACGATTGCAAAATGAATGTAAATTCATGCGTCAATATTTTTTTCACGGATACTATCATTGAGTCGATTATATTCAACGTGGTTATTAACGAAGCCGGATATTCCCTTTCATCGATTATCCCACATAACGTTTCTATGAAAAGTGAGAAGGATAAAACCTACTCTCGCGAGCTATTTGAAGGTCTCGCCGTATCGCCACAAGCAACAGGAAAGCAATTATCCGCTTCGAGATCGCGGTTCAAACGCTCCCCTTTATTCAAGCCAATGAGGTAAAAAGGACTGAAATATTGGCAAGCGGTATCTCAACAAATTAGCCCGATGAAACGCAAATGGAACACAAAGTGAGCGCGGAGGGGAGAAAAGACTACGAGAAGACGGGCACGTTGGGGGTGGAAACTTTAAGAGAAGGGCAGTATCGAAGGCAGAAAAGAGTGAGGAGGGAGAAAGAGAGAAAGAGAGAGAACGAATCAAAGTAAAGTCGTTGAGACTCATTGAACTGGAAGTAACCGACAGAGTGCCTTCCGCGCCTGGCGCTACTAATCTTATGCAATTACTTTACAATTCACTTTGCCGGTTGGCACTCACTACCAATAGAACAATCTCTGAAATCGAGTTACCCTCTCGAAAGTTTTCAAGCCCTTCGCCGCCCTCGTCCTCGCGTTACGAGTTTTGGATAGCGTCTGCCGATCTACGCTTCAAGACCTCGAGATAAGTCTCGATATACCATTTGATAAGAGACTCGCTAAGTCAGTGTCATCGCCATGAAACAAGATTTTTTTGCACGATTATTAAATTTCCTACATAAAGTGCATAATAGTAGAATTAATGCGCATACAAAAAAACTATTTGATAAAACTGACTGTACAGAAAAATATATATGCATTTCATATCAATGCACTCTTATCATATAATATAACTTATAAAAAATGCATTCACCCAGAGTTTTCACAAATGCAACTTCAAATTACGGTGATGTTTTAACGAGCGTGATAATTTTTCTCGTTTTTCGTATTGCTCTCGATTTAGCCACCGACTAATCATTTTGAAGCAACCATCCGTGACGAGATGACTCGTCGTAACCGTCGTAATTGTCTCGTAACAGTGCGCTGCGAACGCGCACAAAACAAACTTCGCCATATGGACCTTCGTTGAAAGGGAGCGGGAGGGGAAATGGGAAAAAAAAGGATGCGAAAGAGAGAGAGGATCGTCAGTAGTGTACGGCTCTAAAGAGACGCCTGGCGGAGCAGGATCGGAACCCGCGATCGAGATACGCCCATGTAATCAAGAGAATTAAGGGGACACCCTGTCTCTTA